>VCNE01004868.1:0-14438 GCA_009869805.1 Oncopodura yosiiana
GCACTTTTCATAAAGAGAATTCATAAATTGTAGTACTATTATTTGTAGTAATTAAGCTCATTAAATTCTTGAATGTGTAATTGAATGAAAAAGTGAGTCTTTCTATCTTGAAGTATTTTTTAATGTTGCATTTTAACATTTTTGAAAATCTTATTGTAGTGGTCTGTAGTGTTGATGATTTTGAAGGGAAAGTAGTGGTAGTTGTAGTGTAGTGCGAAGGTTTTTAGTAGGCAAAAGTAGTGTAGTGGGAAAAGATTTCGAGAAAAGTAGTGATAGTGTTAGTGGAATGTTGGAAATTTTTAAACGTAAAGTAGTGGTAGTTGTAGTGTAGTGCTGAACCAAACTTGAAACACTGAAACGGCCAATATATAATTTAGCCTAATTTTGATTTCATGGCTCTACAAGTATGCGAGCATTCAGTGAGTTCTTTCTTGTGACCGGGCAGTGTACTTCTTTTGGTGCATTGATGGCAACCAGAAGGAGCAGGCATCTCTCCGCAGACCTGTTTCTTTGGACAGTCTTCATTTTCTGTACAAAGATGATACGTCTCTTCATATATCTTGCAATCAGCTTTCTTAGTAGATGAAGCAGTCAAGAAACAGATTGCAGCTACAATGATCACCCCGAAAAGCAATTTCAATTTCTGTGACCACAAGAAATATTAATATTTAAAGTATTATTTTTCTTTATTTTAGATAATAATTTCCTTACTACCATTTCAAAAATTTTAAATTGAGCCAAATCAGACACCACAGTTTTGAATTAGTATTCCTCAATGTTGTCACTAATATTACTAGCCAAACTGAAGAGTAGTATGAGACAAGTTGAACATACAATGAACAAAGCTATACTGATTAAATCTAAGAAATTTCCTTTCTCTTTTCCACAATGACGAAAATAATTCAGAATGTCACTTTCAAAAAACTGAGTCATGCAACAACTCAACTTATATATATATATATGCATTACTAGTATATATGTACTGAAATTACCAGTCGATAAATAAACTGTTTTAAACGACCACAATAGTTCAGCTGCTGCGCTTTTAATATGCAATTGGTGTAAGATATTATATGCTGAAATAATTCAAAAGCTTTACGATATATTATTTCCTTTCAAAGAAAAAATGAATGCAAATCAATTATTTAATGAATTCTGTTGTTCATTTATACAATTGTGCTTTGCAAACAATTAATCGTTATTTCAAAACTTTATTATACTATCTATTAGTGAATATAATTAAATATTTTTTTATCCAAAGTATTGAAAATCATGAAAGTACAAAAGTATATTATTAAAAATTGCAGAATGTTTAAAGCTGTCTAAATAAAAGTATATAGTATATATATATATACACGCTACAAAAAAATTCAATGCGCTTAAATATTAAAATATATAACAAAAATGACTCAGACTAATATCAAGGAAATCTTGCTTATCTTTCAAATTTTAATCACAATTGTTAGAAATTCAAGAAGGCACACATTCTTCAATGAAATTCTTAAATTTTGTCACTACTGAATATAAACTAAACGTTTTCATACAACTCTTCTCCTTTTCTTAATGGCAAAGCTATTTAGAATGTCACTTTCAGGTTATTGACTCGTATACAAAAACTCATTAAGAACTTTATAATAATTGCCAGTCGCCAGTCCTGTAAACCCTAGCCATAACTGCATCACAGATTGAAAGTCAGAAGAAAGCACAAAGTACGAATACAGTGCCAGCTATTTAGGAAGCAACTTTCACTATGAAAGTAGTTGAAAACTTTCACTCGATGGCACAACCAATATCTCTGTAAAAGCAGTTTCCACTTTCCAAATTTTAGAATAGAGATATAAAACCTATCATTGCTTACTATAATATTTAAACTGATATTTTATATGATTTGAATAACTTAAAAGTATTGAAATCTGAAACCAAAAACTGCAAAATAAAAAATAAATTCAACGTAGCAAATCACTATCACATATATAATTAAAATAAAGTCTACGTATATAATTGATTTTGACGGAAAAGGAAAAAGCAGTAATGAAATCAATGTCGATAATGAAATAGTGTCAAATAACCAGATTCAGATTTCTTTGAGCCATCATTTATCTAGATCTATAAAAATTACATTAAAGAATCCTATCTGCAATTGTCACACTTTCATTTCAGTGACTCACTTTTAGATTCACGTCATCAATATCTCATTATGAGCATTTCAATAGAGTGACATTTGACCTATTTCCAAGATATCACTGATTACACGACAGCGCGACAATTCTTAATCTTCACAACAAACTTGATAACATCTTTCACCATTTGATGTTTACTTTATTAGTTTGGACATTATTATCTTCTTTAGACTCACGTCTTGCTGTGTGGTTAGGTTGAAACTTGTTGCTACATAAATATTAAAGCAGCCAAGATCAAATAAGTTTGTAAACTAAGAAAGAGACTCCCGATGACACAAAATGACTAATTGCTTCTCTATGTAAAGTAGAATGTATTGTACTACTGTAATGCAAAACTCATTATATTATATTTTCAGTGTATTATCTCCTACTATATTTAATATACATTCTTCTACTATGTAGAATAAATAGGAAACTGCAAGTGTAGTAAATTGCTTTGCTTAGCCTTTGGGGGATAATAGAAAATAAAAATTTGGTTTGCTAGATATATACTATTCAACTGTGCTTTTGTTCCTTTATTGTGTATTGTATTAAATATCTTATAAGAAAGAGTTGCTTAAACATTAAGAACTTCCTTTCTATCCACTTGCCAATTTCAGAAGCTACTTCTTATTCACATCCACGAAAGACGAACTTTACTTAGAAAACTGCCTTCAGTGATGTTTGACTAGAGAATGATTTTGTTTTAACTTATCTGTTGTACAACACTAAGATATATATACAATGCACTACTTATATATAGTATATACATTGCACTGTTTGGAATATATATTTAAAGTTTTATCAGAAATCACGAGGTTTGAGCCACGCAAAACATCACATTAGATTTTAGTCTGTATATAACGAGTGTACTTTAGTCCATTATATTTGAGTAGGAGAAGAAGAAGACACAAAATGATATTGTAAGCAAGAGAAAGTTACAAGACAAGAAAGTTATCAGTTTTAAGAGTCTACATTTACATCCTCAAACTTCACTCTATATTATATATAGTAAGCTAAATTGTCTCTCTCTCTAAAAGAGACTTTCTTCAAATTTTGGCAACTAAAAGTACATAAGCAAGAAACTAAGTACACACATAAATTTTAGCTCAAGAAAAAGAGTCAGACTCGACTTAACGCCTGCTATGTACTTTCATAGTTTAAAAGTTGTTATGTAACCAACTATTGTATCTTATAGTATAGTTGAGTATAGCCAGTTCTCTCTCTTTCCTTCTTCCTGTGTATGTAAGTAAGTTGCATATATTGTAGTGCATCTACTATACTTTCCTTTCTACTACATTTATACATGTAGCTCAAAACATGCTGGTGTTAGCAACTATTCAAACGAAAGGAAAAGTTCATTGTATCTCTCTATTCAAGATGTGATGTCTTAACTTTTCCTTTTGGCACTGACTTTTCTATTGCATCTATTTACTCTTACGCATAGGGCAGTCTGATAGTCAGCTTCCTTCCTTAGAACCGATGCGTAATGTCTACATCAACGTTTCCAATGACCAGAAATACAATGATGACAAGAACTCACAATGTCTATGAAGTACGATATTTTCCGATTTGAAGCCGGTATCGATAAGGTTTTTTTATTGATAGACAACATCGAATCTTGGCTTCTAACTGAGAAATATACGGTACGTCACATATATTGCTGCACACACATTTGAGTTCATAGATTTTTTAGAGACATGAACATCAAAGGAGAAAGTAGGGAGAAAGATATAGAGACTTTTTATATTGCTTGTGCAGCAGATTTTCACTTTTGTAATGTGATAGCATTGACATTGGACTTGGACTGAAAATATATAAATAGCTTCACTCTTGGAAATATTACTTATAGAAATTTTTTTTGAACTGCATTTGAAAAATCTATTTTTGATTTTCTCAGATATGTCGTTTAGATTTTAAGCTCATGGAAATGACTATTATTTTCTCTCATCGTAAATGAGATGCGTTGAAATAAGAGCCATTGTCGAAATTGTAGACGTATGTTGTTGTCCTACTGAGTGAGTTTTCGCTCATCACTCACTTTGTCTTTCAGAGCTTTCTACACCACACTGAAACATGAATATTACACCATTGAGGTCGTTAGACTTGGACTAATCCATAAAAGCTTTTTTGACAGACATGTGAAGAGTGATTAATCAGGACTTATGACTAATACATGTAAAAGGTTCAGGCTTAAATTACTTGTATAGCACTAGTTTTTTTTACTCTTCTTCAAAAAAAATATTTCCAATGCTAAATTGCTATACTACAACACATTATTTAAGATGCACATTTTGTCCATAACACTACAATAAATGTCATACTCTAATTTATCACAAAAATTTCCATTGCTATCTCAAGTGAAGATCTTATCACATGTAACATTCATAAGCTGTCCTGTGTAAAATAAATTGACACTGTGTCCTAGATAACCAAGTTTTGTGAAATAAACTACTAAAAGTTTAAAATGTGACAGCTCTTACAAATTGAAACGAGAGCTAGAATAAGAGACAGCCTATATGTTGTATTTCATATCTCGACTCAATTTTCTTTCGTGTCAACTTGTGATATAAACTCATCTCAATGCTTTTTTTCTACTTTTGTCCTACCTTTGCTTTTTGGTCCTCTTCCCTTGTGAATTCTATGTTGATTTCTAAAGGGGATACTCGAAAACTCACAAGGATCATATTTCTTACATGAACTCTTTCACTTCCAATAGTACTATATATGTACTTGAGAATTTCAAAGCAAATTTTTTTCCTAAGCTATTAGCACGTAAACCTTGAAAATGAGTTTGTGAGTATAGAGAGAATATTACTTCATTTTAGCCACGGTGGATGTAATGGCTTCTTCCTACCTTCATTTTCTAATAAAGATGACAGTTACTTTTGATTGGAATTACTCTTTTTCGTATATCTTATACTACACTACTTTAAGGTAGATGAGATGCTATCAAAATATTGTGTGGTAAACTGAGTTGTATAATGGAAAATGAGAATATAATCTTTTACTATAGTATTTTACTTCACACTACCTTCTTGTTTCTCAAAAGCAAAGGTTTTTTAAGCTTAAATAACTTTCACCTTACCAGAGATCTTATAATTTATTCTTCATTTTAAAATTCGTTTACATAGAGAAATACTCTAGTAGTTAGTTAGCTGCTGCTGTATGATACTTTGATATTTATGCTTATCTAGCACGCTGCCATTCATCCAAAACCAAAGAGCTCATTTTAAGCAACCAAATCTTTGCTATATATGCATGATGCGATGGGTTAAGACGTGAGAGGATTTGAAGACTAAACCGATTTTCGTATTCTTCCTTTTCACTTGCTTTCATTTTATCACCACGTTCACACTTCATATAGAGAAGAATACATTGCATTGGTATAGAACTCTCTCAAATAGATGCACACAGTGTTACGTAATGTAAAAGCAACTCATAAAGATTTCACAACACGTTCACTCCACTAGGCTACTTACATCAACATCAACTCCATGACACATCACACCAATGAATTTTCCTGTCTTCATCTTACTTAGAGAGTATTTTCTCCAATATTTCTTTTCTTTGCTATATAAAGACTTGAAGGAAAACGTGTGTACATCTACATATAGTAAAACTAGAGCAATAGAATGAATAGTTGTGTGAGTAAAATAACTACATAAAATTTTGTTTAGGTGAATAAAAATCAGAAGGTATGACCTTAATCCATTTTGACTCAGATTAACTGTGTTTCTCTGCTCATCAAATCATATCAGCTTTCCTAAGAATGAATATTCTGTCTCATGAGTCTATTTTTTGTTTCTTATGTATTTTTATCGAGAAATTGTTTTCGAAGAAATTTCTGTGTTGTCGCTTAGTAAGAATGAAAAGAGAAGGCTGTCAACTCATCTGTACGCTACTACATTTATTTTTAGAATATGTATACTCTGTATAGTCTTGTTAGCAAAAAGACTTGAGTTGGGGAGATGACAACTTTTCCTTGTATAACTATAAGTGGTGGTAGCATAGTAAAGATCTTACAGAGAAAAGCTGTCTATTCTTTCCATCGAAGTGACAACAAGATGATAAAATCTTGTTGGGTAAGGTAATATAGGAAGTGTCCTCACAAGAAGTACGAGACGGATGTTTACCGACCAGCAACTTATTTTTTACTCCTTCTCATCTCCTACACGTATGTACCTAGCTACTCAGCTCCTTTCTCATGATGATGAAAAGAAGCAAAATGAAAAGGGCAATCAACCATGAAAAAAGGGAAAGCAGCAACAACAACAACACTCTATATACTACTAACTAAAACTAAAGGCTTGTTGTATCCAAACAACTTTCTTTCCCTAAATCTAGACTCGCAAGTGGAGTACGTCTAAGAGTAAGGTAGGTTTGACTTAAGAAGAAACCAATTTTAGAAAGTTTTGGTATATCAAATGTAAAAATAACAAAAAATTTGAACCAAATACTCTTACTGGGAAATGTACTGTGCTTGTCAGTTCCTTAGCACACAATCATTATATTCAATCCAATGCTTCATGTTTCGCTCAGAGAGCACCAACTCCAGTGGAAAAAGAGAAAGCAAAACTGGACAAGCGAGAAAGAAAACGGAAAAAATAAAAGCGGAGGAAAAAATGAACAAAAGGTTTCATAACAAGGATTTTTTTGAGTTGATTTTGTCATACTAAGAAAAATGGTTTCTCACAAAAAGATAGAGAGAAAGAAGACGGAGAAAATAAAAGCGGAGGAAAAAATGAACAAAAGGTTTCATAACAAGGATTTTTTTGAGTTGATTTTGTCATACTAAGAAAAATGGTTTCTCACAAAAAGATAGTAGTCTGGTCTACATCCTTGCTTTATTTTGATCTTCTATTTTTATCAAGAAGAATAGTCAAGAAGATGAAAGTTTTTTTTTTGCTTTTGGTCTCACTTTCTCAATTTCATTGACACTACACTATATTTTTACTCTAGCTAAAAAGGAAATTGTCAGAGTGTAAAGAAGAAGAATAGAGAAATCAAATTTCTTGGAATTCTATATACTACTTAGATGTAGGAAAAGGACATTGCTTTATTATATTAAAGTACATTAAACTCTTCCTTTTCCTAAGAATTAGATGAGCATTCTCTCTTTTATAACATGAGAGATATTGAAGCTGAAAAATTGATTTTTGTTTTTAGCATTTACAACCGTCACTCAAAGTAATAGGTTGTAAATACAATGATTCTTCTTGCTTTCTCTAGAGTGAATGGGATCATTTATTTGAGTTTCATTTTCCATAATTAATATTCATTACGCACGGAGACACTAGTCATAACTTAGCATTGTAAGCTTATGACAGGGCCATTTGCCACACTTTGTTGTTTTTCCTATTCTACTACAAGAAGACAGAGTTGTCTCCAGCGTAATACAAAAGAGTCGTCTTTATTATTGCTTTTAGAGAAGAGTTGCAACTTGTAGCCGGAAATGTGCTTAGGTGTCTATATAAAATAGTTGCAGAGATATTACATTAGTTGTGAGGAAAAGAAGGAACGAAAGTAAAGAGTAAAGTAAGAGAGTTTCTAATTAATGACCTTGTCACAGCACTTTGTCATAGTGTTTTCCAACTCATTGCTACATCGAGTCAAGAAGAACTCTTCTCTTCACATCTCTTCCTACAGAGCTTTTAATTTTCCTCTCTTCGTTGCTTTTACCTTAGAAGCATAAGTAGAGTAGAGAGTCTAATAGAAGGAACCAAAATAATATGGTTGTGGCAAAGACCTTTTACGTTGCGTAATGACATGAAAGTAAAATGCACACTTCAACTTTCTCAAAATTATTATTGTCATCAACTCTATTTTCTCTACTAAGGTATTATACGAGGCTCTTTGCTTTTTGAAGATGAACGTGTATCTGATAAGGGAATGGTGTTGACTTACAAATAATCGTGTAGTAACATATGTATCTTCAGAGCATTAAATTTAATCANCTTTGCTTTTTGAAGATGAACGTGTATCTGATAAGGGAATGGTGTTGACTTACAAATAATCGTGTAGTAACATATGTATCTTCAGAGCATTAAATTTAATCAAATTATCAATGAAAGATAGTATCGTAATCATATTAGCATTAAAAACAATATGTTAGTAAAGTCTATTAGATTTAACACACAAATGCTTTAGGAAGAATACTTGGTTTAGTGGTTAAGCATCATCTTTGAAAGTGTAAGGTTCAAGGTTCGATTCCCAGTGCCGGGTTATATATTTTAAAATTAAATGTCTTTTTACAGCTTTTTTTGTAGTTTTGACATTTTTTCACTGGTTTTGAGAGATAAAAGCTTTGAAAAAAGCAGATTGAAGTAAATTTTTCCTAGTTGACAATACTTCCTTACAAGTTTAAAATTCTACTTCAAAGTAACAGAGACACGATGGTCATTTACTATTGTACAATATAAAAGGAAGGAAGAAGTTGTTGTCAATTATTTATTACTCACTGAAGACTGCATCGCTACGTCAATGTCTGAAAGTACAAAAGACTCTATTTCCTTTAGCCGCAGAGCACAGTGTACATATAGCTCAAATGGAGGAGAAAGAATAAAATATATACACTAGATAATATTTCTCTTCTCTCCAAAAGGATGATGATGATGATGACAGTAACAAAACTTTCTCTCCCTTTACACTATTACATAACCCTACTCGTTCTTTACTCTATGTTTTGAATAATTGTCATATATTCTTTGACCTGAAATGCAGCGTTTTACACATGACGGCTCACTTTGGTGGAAATTTTCTTATAAAGTGTAATGTCTCTCTTATTGACGTTGGGAACATTAGATATTACGTCTTCATCTTCACCACCCTACGAACATCTTCAAAAAGTGCGTAGACCACTTGAAACGAAAAGTGCATAGTAGAATGGTTCTTATGTAAAAAGTCTTTCTTCTGCTTTCTCTCTACAACTTCAATTTCTCTTCGTTGGTTCTATATAACCGCCGTCAATACAACAGTCTTTTCATGTGGGTTTCTTTTCTTAATATATTGACTGCAGTTTTAGTCTTCAGCAGCTCCTTTTTCTTCTTATTCATTGAACGATGCTTTTGTCTTTTGCTGGAGCTTAGCAGGAATGGCCCAGTGTAAAATGTCCCAAAGCTTTACAACATATATCAAACTTTTCCTTTTTTCTTATAAAAATAACATGAGCATTCCTTATAATTTTCAATAAGACACACACGTGCATGTTACAAGATAACTAGACTTCCAAAAACTGCATTAGGACCCTGTCGTGATATTAAAAGACGAAAATGTAGTTATGGCACATGATACATTTTCTCCTTTCCCTTGGGTTAGTCATGTTGAGATAAACGTGTCATAGTTTCCTTTCAGACTAGTAACTAATTCAAAAGAGGACAAAAGCTAATACATAGTGAACACGAAAACTTTCCCTTGCATCTTCTTCTTTTATATATTGACGCTAATGAAGAGGGAAAGAGTTGAGCTCACGCAATTGTCTTGTTTCCTTTTCTACTTTTGTACAATGCACCAGGAAAATAATCGACTCGTCTTCTTTTCATATGTACCGTAAATCTTCTAACTTTAAATACTTTCCAACTTTGATAGAGACAGACTTATAATAGACTTCTGTTGCTACCACGAGATTTACAGTATTTCAAATAGTAAATTCTGTACAAGTATTATGCTCAAAGTTCCTAAACAAGAAAGAGAAAGAGACAAAATTTGCATTTCAAGGCGAGTCAGCGACACGAAAAAGAAAAAATGTCCTCAAGACTCTCTCAGTCAGTATATTGTATATTTGTGTAGGTTTTTATTACTACAAAAGAAGAGAAAAAAGAAAGTCATCTTGAAGATTAAAAACAATGAGGGAGTGAGTAGGACGAATGTTCCTATACTACTACATTGTAATTTGTATATTGTTAGCTTTGAGTTGATTTCATTCACATGGGAGTCTCATTTGCATTTTTCATTCGTCCTCCAAGAGAAAGCAACCAACTTCCAAACACAGAATTGCTTACCATTTCTGCTATATACTTTAGATTACTCTGATAGCATAACGTTTAAGATTTAAGCTAGTGAGTTGTCATCCTCTCCTTGCTTATATAGTAGGACGAAAGAAAAAGTAAACCAAAGAAAAAAGTTGAAGTACTTTGATATTATGCAAAGTGCTCATTCCTTCTTAGAAAAGTGCATAGAGATTCTTTTGTGTGGATATTAAAATGGAAACAATGTTTTAACTCAGGTATAGCAGAGAGATAATGAGACTCGTATGTAAAGTTGAAACTAAGTCACAAACAATTTTACTTTCTACTATGTCATTCTTCAAATACTTTGTGTATTTAGGTTAGATATTATACTCGTCGTTCGTCTTTTGAAGAAGAAAAAGATATAAGTAGAAGAGAGAGTTTTCTTAAAGTTCTTAGGCCATGCCACAAAAAAGGTTACTGCAGTGGTTTGTTTTGGTTGACTATCTTCTTCTTCTATATTCATAAAGGACACAGCATGTTATTACATTACGCTTTCTACGCAGCAGTTGTATAAAAATATGAAGAAGCTTTTCATTTTTATTTCTTTTTCTGTTGCATTGCTTTGCTATATAGTTATATATGCTCAAGTCAAAATGAAAAGAGAAAGCTATTAAAAATAATATGAAATGTATAAAAACTTGTGTGTGTTTGTGGTTCAAATCCAAATTTCTTTTGTAGTGCAGCTATATGTGTTGTGTTTTGCTGTAGTACCTTATGAGTAGAGTATTTCTGAGTGTAAACAAGTTGGTAACATTGGTAGAGTATCTTAAAGTTAACCTCTAAGGATAAATGAGTGTCTGGGTAGATTAAAAAAAGATTTTTAGTAATTATGTGTGTTACTTATTTTTGGACTAACTGGTAAAAAATAATAGCAATTAAAGTATTTATAATTTAGTAAACCGTTTTGAAAAGTTAGAGTGAAATTCGTTTGCACTTTTGTAGGCTTTACTTGTTACTGTTTTCAAGTTGACATATGATCTGGAAATTGCTATTAAATGTCTTACTTCTCTAGCTGGCCATTTTGCAATTTCGCAAAAAGCGAAAAGGAAGTTGTAAGAAACAAACGAACAAGAAACTTGTATGTAGGAGCGAACTAGCTAGTTAGTGTTATACAAAAAAAAGTTTTTTCTTATACTTCGTCCTACAAAATTACAAAACAAAGTCACAACAACCAATTCAACTCTGTAAATTTTTAGCAATATATGTAATGTACCATCTACATTTCACATTATACAAGTTATATGTACGTAATGGGTTTGTGTGTGTCTAAGTTTTTTTTTGCACGAGAGAGAAAAGAAATAAAGGAGTAAAAAGTACCAAAAAGAAAACCTACAAGCCTACAGGCCTAGTCTACTTTTTTTTACTTCGATTAAATTCCAGCACGAAATTCCCATTACATCCTTTTTTCTTTCTCTAGAGAGATTCCTTACTAGACCAAACTCATTTATTTCGTGAAGAGGGAGAACATGAGTATAGAATGTTATAAGAAAAACAATAAATGGACGACACACACACATAAGATTTAAAATCTTTTGCATTTCTCCTTGTTCCTTATTTATATATCGTGAACTAGTACATAAAATATACAATTTGCTAATTAGTTTATTTACAACAATGTGACGTGTTAGAATTCCTGGTCTGCAACTCATTTGTCGTTCAAGTTGCTGGTATCCGTCAACGTGCACATAGGCCTACTTATCTAAGGATTTTCAAGTCAACCTACTGACATTGTTTTGTGGTACTCAAAACTCTAACAGAAATTTACAAAATCATAGTGATATCTATCTACTCTACTTGTTTCATCTCTTAAGAAATGACAGTTTCATCATGCAACAAATAGGTTAGGTTAGGTTAATAAAGTATCAAAAGTTGAGATATTTGACTGTATCCAATACTGAAAAAATACTAAAATGGTATGATATAGCATTGACTACTTTGGACCATAAAAAATATATTCTTAAGAGATTTCTAAAAATTGGACACTTCTTCAGGATTAAAAATATTTTTGAAGGCCAATGCCAAGAGAAATTATTTAATGTTTGAATCTTGCGTGCAAAATTTTGCATTTAATATTTTAAACGATAAATTCTGTTAAAATTAGTCTTTCCAAAGTCAGCAAAGCTTTCTACAAAGAGATCTACTTTTAAATCTCTTTCCACATGTTTTACACTAAAAAATATTGATCGGAGTGAAAGTCCAACAACATTTCAACCTTGGAAATATTTTCCAATATCAAAATATTTTTTAAGTTCAACGTCGACAGGAATTATTCAATGTTAAACGCAGTCTTGTCATATAAAATTAGATTTAGTGTTGTGCTGTTGTGATAGAAAATTGACAGATTTAGTTATGAGAGAAGTACTGTTTTGAATAAAATATTTAAAAAACAGATTTTAAGATACACCCTATTTTTACTAAAATTAGTCATGTTTGCAACTCTGTATCGTTCCTAGCACGTCTCAATACTTTAGTATCGTCCTCATTTTATATCTGAAGTCTTTGATACCTTATTAGTTGTGATGCTAAAACCCACAAAGTAAAAAAGGTCTTAAGAGTGCTACTTGCTACATATCGGCATCTCATAAATCCTTAGTAATCCTCTTCCTTTTACCTTTTCTATCCGGAATAAGTTGAGTGAACGATGATGTTGTACGTACATAATGCAGGTATATATAAAAGACGAAGAAAGTTCAATAAATTCATCAATTTGCTCACCCTTTGAGAGTCTATGGTAATTGATTTAGTCTGTATATGAACCCAATATTGCACTTTACCACTTTCTCTGCTAATGCCAACAATAATGCTAGCTCCTTACTTACATCGTCTAGACTTTTAGAAAGAGACACAAACCATAGTTAGATTCAATTGTGGGTGCATCAAGAGAATTGAGTTGAAGCTTTCACTCCTACTAGAGTTGAGCCTCAAGCAAAATAATATTTCTAAAGTTGGCATGTCAAGTCAACTCAAGTGATGTCGGCTTGGCAAAAAGATATCTAAAGGAAAAAAGTTCAAGTCGGATTGATTCGCACTTATGGAATTGGAATTTATCCTCTTCCCTCAACTTTATCAGCTAAGCCCAAGAAAACTCTTTCTCAAAGGTTTTAGTCAAAATATATTTGACTTGACTTTCACTTTACGTATATATGACAGAAAGAGCATTGCATAGAGAGAGGAAATGTTTATTATGAAAATGGAATGAAGAAAAGAAGAAGAAGATGAGAAGGGGAAAAGTGTGTTTAGGGTTGTCCCTGAAGGGATTTGTTATTCGCATGAGTGAATGCAATTAGTTCAACTTGCACAGCATCCACAAAGAATGCAATAGCTTAGTTCAAAGGTTTTCTCTTCAGTTATGTTTGAGTGATGATATGTTATATTTGTATCAGGAATGGTTGAATAAAATTTCAATAAAAGAACTAATTCCTGCTTAATTCCTAACTTTTAGTTAATGTATTTAAGTGTCACGCATCTTGATTAAAATTTTAACAGGCATTTAAATTACAAAATTATTTTCCAATGTTACTAATAATTCTGAAGAGCTTAAAAATCCTTTCGAGACTATGAAAAGTTCAAAAGCGACATTCCTGACATGTACACATAAATGTAGAAGAAAATTCTTCATTCGGAATAACTAGATTGAATAACTGGTTTGGTTTTCCAACTAGGAGATTCACATTATATACATTTCCGGAAGCTAATGTCTTTTCTCTCTAACCTTTAGCACAAATACAAATAAAACCTTTGAATATTTTTATCTACATATGACAAAAGATTGAACGTACATATTTGATGAAAGATCACTAGAGTACTAGGTCAGTCTGATAAAAAAAGAAATACTTCACCTGCAGTTTTTTATGGTATGGTGAAAGTACTACATATAGTGTGTAACAGCCAATGTCCACTGCTGATTGCCAGTCACACTACAAGATTTAGAGTCAGGTGAAAGTTGTAAAGCTTTCGGATAATAATTAAGTACTTGGTCTAATGTTTATATGGCTTACTTTTAGATATAGTAGCACTTGCTATAGAGCAATCTAGAGCCAGATCTATGAGATGAAGAAACGAGTAGAGTACATAGGAAATGAGATTGGCTTAGCTCAAGATTTATAATCATGCTGGTCAAAGTTTCTTACAAGATGAATTGGTTTTCATTTCATTCCAAGAAACGGTCATGGGGTAGTTACTGGGTGCAGATGAGATGAGATGAAGATGAGATGAGGATGAGATGAAGATGAGATGAGGATGAGATGAGGATGAGATGAGATGAGGATGA
>VCNE01004869.1:0-20875 GCA_009869805.1 Oncopodura yosiiana
AATACTTTGATGATCTGCAGCAACAACAACAGCGGTGGTCTCTCTGATCTCATTGTGGTTGGTGAGAAATGACCTAGTTTATATTAGAGACGTAAAGTAAAATTAGTCCTACGAAAAGATTAATATACTCTGCTAAAAAACTAAATATCACTTTTTTTCTTTTACTACTATCACTTATATTACATGTAATATACATATCTTATTGTAATAATATTGTTCTCGGTTGGAAAAATCTCATCATAACAATATATATATATATATATATATATGCTTTGTCTATAAGTGAAATCAGTGAAGGAGAACTCTTTAATTTCGTTACAGTTGAATAGGGGAACGGTTCTAAGTTTTTTAACAGGACATAAATGTTTGTAGAGAGTTATAAAAGAGTAGCAAAGGAACAACGTAATATTTAATGTAGCTACTAATGTGTAACGTAATCTTACGTCGTATCACAACAATGTAATATGTTGTGTGTGTGTGTGTGTGTCTGCTTCTCACTTTATATTTTGTACAATTTGCACACATGAGGAAACTTTGCCAATAGATAGTCCATATTATTATTATCTTTGTAACAACAATTATTCCTTACATATTTCGCCCCTTCAAGCCTCTCTCTCTCTACACGAAACAATTTCTGTATTATACATTGGATTGCATTGTGCCAACTTGCTCGTCGTCAACTAATAAACTGAGGAGTTTATATTTCATAAGTGCATTACATACTAATTTCACTCTCGTTTTCTGCTCAGTCGAGTCCACATCGTCGTCGCTAATAGTCATCTACAAAACAGGTCTGATTTTCATAATATATTTACAGTGAGAGATTCAAATACAGAGTTTGACTTATTTATTCCAAAAGTGTGTTAACTAATTATTTCTTACTTACAAATTATATGTAACAGGAAGAGAGAGAGAGAGTCATTTAGTACAGAAGAAATTGGAGCAAAAGACAATCTACACACATATTAAACAAGATGGGCAAGGTAAGAAATGTCAATCATTGAATAATTTGTATTATATAATTAACATGAAATGTATCAATTATATCTTATAGGTAGTTTTCGCGTTAGTCCTGCTGGTAACAGCAGTAATGGCTCAAGATGAATTGTATCAACAACAATACAATCCTCAATTTGGACCACCTCAATATCAACCTCAACCTCAACAACAACCACAAGCTATTTACAGAGCAACTCCAAGACTAGTTCCTCAAACCATTGTTGGAAAGGTACTAACTTAAAAAAAATTAAAAGTCAATTTGCATAAATTTTATTTAATCTCTTTGTAGTAAAGTGTTGATTTAATTGCTGTCAATGTTCTCTCTATATATACATATGTAGTTTAGTAAGTGAGAGTAATCTCTAATCACTCAGATGATTTATTACTCTTAACTTTATTGTATACAGTAGCTTATATGGTATTTATTATTATGTGGTCTCAAAATTTTTTTTGACTTTTTCACTTTCTTCACACTTAATCTCTCTCTTGTAGGAATTTTATGTTTTCTTGATTTTTATATTCTTATATATATTATGAAGTTGGCTGGCTCTATGCTCTAGTGAACTTTACTTTGATTATTGAAGTTTATAATTGCAGTAAAAGTAATCGTATGCAATTTGTAGTTAAAAATCTCTGCTGCTCGTAAAACTTGCTGCTCTCTTAAAAAAAGCCTTTTGACTTGTTGTACTTTACTCTTCCTTAGAAATTTTTTTGGACTTTCGACTGTATCAGTAGACTATTTGTAGACGTAGACTCTTAACTAAAACTTTTTTTTAAATGATATTATGACATTGTATGAACTGACTTGTGAATGACATAACTCAACTTAACTGTGAACTTTACAGCGTCATCCTCAACAAAGTCCTCCACATCCTCATCATTTGTACTACCACCAACGACATCCACAACAAATTCACCAATCTACTGGAGCAGCAGTTGTACGAGCAGACTATGCACTTGCTAGTCCTAGTCATCAGCCACCAAGAGCTCTGAAAAGAGTTAAATTAGTAGCTTCTTCACAAACACCTAGACCATCAATAATAACTAATTACTCACCTCATCAACCTCTAACTTATTCACAACAGCAAATTCCAGCCGTTGCTGCTTATCGTCCACAAGGACCACCACTTGTTCAACAACCTCAACAACCACAAGCTTACTATGTTCAACAAAAACAAGCACCAAGAGCTCAAGCTTATCAACCATTGAGAACTGTCAGACCACAAGGTGCTACTGAAGAAGAAGAAGAATATCCTGCTGATCCTAATCCACAATATAACTTTGCATTCGATGTCAAAGATGATGAATTGACTAATTATCAAAATAGACAAGAGGAGCGTGATGGTGGAGTTATTAAGGGAAGTTATAGCGTGATTGATCCAGATGGTTACGTAAGAACTGTGACATATACTGCTGACAGGTATTTAATTAGAAAATAAGTTAAAAGAAGCTTAGATAAATATACATTAATTTGATTGAAATATAGCAAAAATGGATTCCAAGCTAAAGTCACAAGAGAACCAACTGATGTCAAAGTAAAATTCCCAGTACCAACTCAAGCTCCAGAAGAAAATGGATTGAGAGCAGCAGGTCCAAGATATCAAGCAGCTCAACCAGGACCACAACAAGCTTATGCTCAACAACAACCTCAATTGGTTTATCAGCAACAACCCCAATTTGCTCAGCAAAGAGTTCCTTCAGGTTCACCAAGACTCCAGGGCTAAATATTAAATAAACTCTCTATTACTACTATTATTCTTTTAGTCATTTATTAATATTACGTCTCTCAGTTTTAGATAATAAAATAAAAGGATTTGTAAGAGAAGAATGAGAAATTATATATTTTTGTAACAACATAATAATAATGAGTATTATATATTTTCTTAATTTAACCTGTATGTGACAGGGTGAAAGCTATAAAAGTTGTGAAAATGTGACAAAACAAAAAATGATATTAATAAAAGCTCTTGTTGACAGCCATAATGATAAGTATATATATATATGTTTTTTACATAGTTTACAATTCTTTTCATAATACTACATTGGCTCTTGTAAAGAACCAGTTGAAAGTCAGAGAACTTGCTCCGCGTAAATATGATATTGATATTAATACCACTTGAATACAGTTGGTGGCTTTGATGTCCAGCAGTTTTTAATGTCACCCTATAGTGGACTGAACTCTACTCTAGCTGATTAGATAAAAAGAATTCATATTAATAGACTATTTTATACAAACTCAACAGCTAAAGAGATATAGAAAGACTAGTGACAATGGCTGGAGCCACAAGTTTTCGTTTTCTTACAAGTACACTGCATAAAGTTACAAGACTTGGCAGTAGAAATGTCCAACTGTCAAAAAGATCATTCTCCATTTCACCTGTTGTCAATGCCTATGTATCTTCTATGCCTGACAGTTTTTATAATGAAGAACAACTTGAGATGCAGAGATCATTGTCAAAGGTATATCAATTTAAGAAGTTAGTATATAATTGAAATTAACTAAACATCTTTTGTTAACTTTGCAGTTGATTGAAACAGAGATTAATCCACATATCGACCAATGGGAAAGAGAAGAAGATTTGCCTGCCCATAAGATATGGAAAAAATTTGGTGAAGCCGGCTTTTTAGGAGCCGACAAACCAACAGAATATGGTGGATTAGGCCTTGATTGGAAAGTATGAATGAAAATTTATAAAGTAATGAGTAGTCACTTAAGTAATTTTTCATAGTATGTTGCTGCTATACTTGAGGAAATGGGAACAATGCATGCTGGAGGTTTGCCGATGGGACTCAGTGTCCAAATTACAATGTCCATGCAGGCACTAAATAGGTATGAATTGACAGAGAGATAAATTTATGATATAATATACAACGTTACCGACATTTTATTACTCAGATTTGGTAGTGACGAGCTTAAAAAGGAATTCATGGTTCCTGGAATATCTGGTGATCAAATTGTATGTGTAGGAATTACTGAACCTAATGCTGGTAGTGATGTGGCTAACATAAAGGTCAGTTGAATTGAAATTTTAAGCAATTAAAGAACATAATTTTAGTCCATTTTGTTCTATAGACAGTAGCAAAAAAAGATGGTGATGATCTTATTATCAATGGCTCAAAAACATTTATAAGTGAGTTTTTTTCTTTTAGATAAAATCCTGAATTTTAAATCAACTTTTAATTTATAGCTAACGGAATGCATGCTGATTGGATTTGTCTACTTGCTAATACTGGAACTGGAAATCCATATAAAAATAAATCATTGATTTGTGTACCACTAAATTCTAAAGGTGTATCTAGAGCAAAAATTCATAAACTTGGAATGCATTCAAGATGATACTGCTACATTATTCTTTGAAGATGTAAGCTATCATTTGGCTAAGTCTCTAATACGTAATCCTAAACTGAAGAAATTATGACCAATACATAATATATATAGGTCCGCGTACCAGTTAAAAACATAATCGGAGATGAAGGTGCTGGATTCTTTTATCAAATGTTACAATTCCAAGAAGAACGTCTTGCTGGCTCAATTGGCACATTGAAATCAATGGATAGGTATTTAACTACTACAAGACATATTTTTAATGCTCTTACCAAAATATTCTCTTATATATATTTACAGAATAATTGCTGATACAATTGAATACACTCAAAACAGACAAGCTTTTGGGAAATCAATTCTAGACAATCAAGTAGTTCATTTTAGATTAGCTGAATTAGCTACAGAAATTGAGTGCCTTCGTGCTCTTACCTATAAAGCCATTGGTATGTCTATATTATAAATTAACAAGTCAATCTCTTATATACATATGAATGAATTTTAGACATGCTAGTAGCAGGAGAAGATGTTACTCGAATGGCATCAATGGCTAAGCTCAAAGTTGGTAGATTGTCAAGAATAGTTGCTGACTCTTGTCTTCAATATTTTGGTGGTATGTCATCTCAACACTAAACTTCCTATGAAAATATATTAATTTTATTCTAAACTATTGAAATATTTGGCAAAAAGGTATGGGATACAGTGCAGATGCACATGTAGCAAGATTCTTCAGAGATATTAGACTTTTGTCAATCGGCGGTGGAGCTGATGAAGTATGCTAATTTTATACTAAAATCTATACGAGTTTCTAATTTCTCATTTTATATTAGGTAATGCTTGAAATTATTTGCAAACTTATGAATATCTCTCCAAGAGGAGGAAAGAAGTAATCGATACATTGGCCAAATCAATTTATTATGTCAACAATTATTAATATATTTTTGTCTGTTTTCCTGTTAATCAATAAATAAATATTATATTTTAGTAGATTGCTCTCTACACTTTACTCATATTCACATGTAGTATATTAATCAATACTATAGAAAACAGGTTTATACTGTGTAGCAATTACCAACGGCATATTGCAGCTTTATATAAAAAAATTAATAGGTCTAAAGTCCACAACAGCCAGCTGAGTTTGTGATTCTCTACACACATGTATACACATATATGTTGTGATTGTCATTTGAATGAAGTCTTATCTTCTGAATTAAAAGAGGACATAATTATTCAACCTATGATAACACAACAAAAAAATCCACCCATTATTATATTTTTGTGTATCAAATAAAATATAACGTATGTGTATATATGTATAGATAGCTTCTGTGATATAATAAAAATAAACAACCATGTCATCTAGATATACAACAATGTTTCTTCGAAAATTTGTTCAAAATGTCAGATTCCAAAAGCGAAATTTTAGTGCTACAAGGCCAATTTTTGCAGCATACAGCTCTCCAATGCCAGATTCATATTATAATGATGAGCAAAAAGAGATTCAACGTACTGCTGAAAAAGTATTCCAACTTAATTATATAAAATTTTGTAGTTCTATGATAACTTATAAGCAATTTATTTTTGACAGATTATTGAAATAGACATAAATCCATTTGTCGACGAATGGGAAAAGCAAGAAGGATTTCCAACTCATGAAGTCTTAAAGAAATTGTCAAAAGCTGGGTTGCTTGGAATTGATAAAGATCCTGAATATGGTGGTTTAGGCTTAGATTATAAGTATGTCGCAGCATATTTAGAATCACTTGGAAATATTAATTGTGGTATTGATGCAACTTACTAAATTTATATTGCCAATATGGTCTTTAAATTTGTATTTAATTTGAAGGTGGTGTACCGACGTCGTTAGCAGCACACACTGAAATTACATTACCGGCTTTAAATAGTTTTGGTACTCATGAATTGAAACAAGAGTTTCTTGCTCCCTCAATTAGTGGAGATTATGTCGCTTGTCTTGGAGTAAGTTTTTACATTTAAATTTCATATGTATATTATCAGTTTTTAATTTAATTAAAATTGTTTTCTAAGGTCACAGAGCCAAATGCTGGTTCAGATGTAGCTCAAGTAAAGACGACTGCAAAACAAGATGGAGATGACTTAATTATTAATGGCTCAAAGGTACATATAGTATGATTATATTAATAGAGTGTAATATAATAATGTACACAATTTTCTTTGATAGATGTTTATTACTAATGGAATGAAAGCTGATTGGATGTGTCTATTTTGCAATACTAGTGGAGGAAATCAACATAAAAATAAATCTTTGATATGTGTACCTTTGAACGTTAAAGGTATAGATAGAGTACAAGTTATTTATTATAAAAATATTCTCAATTCATAGTGAAACTCTTTTTCAGGCGTCAGTCGAACCAAAATCCATAAAATGGGAATACACTCTTCAGACACAGCTCAAATATTTTTTGAAGATGTTCGTGTACCAGCTAAAAACATAATTGGGGAAGCCGGAATGGGTTTCTTTTATTTGATGTTACAATTCCAGAAAGAAAGATTAGGTGGTAATTTAGGAGTACTAAAAGCTTTTGATAATGGCATTGCTGCTACTATTGAATATACACAACAACGACAAGCATTTGGAAAATCAATTTTGGATAATCAAGTAGTTCATTTTAGACTTGCTGAATTAGCTACAGAAGTTGAATGTTTAAGAGCTTTGGTCTACAGAGCTGTAGATATGATGGTTGATGGAGAAGATGTGACTCGTTTAGCTAGTATGACCAAATTGAAAGCTGGTATGAACTAGAAATATTTTTAAAGTAGGAAGCTTTGGCTAATCATATATTGTTTTGTATTTTAAAAAGGTCGTCTTGCAAGAGAAATTGCTGATACTTGTCTTCAATATTTTGGTGGAATGGGTTACACAGCCGATGTTTTGGTTAGCAGAATGTATCGTGATTCAAGAATCTTGAGTATATTTGCTGGAGCTGATGAAATCATGTTGGATATCATTTGTAAATTAATGAATATTTCTCCAAAGCAAGATAAAAAGAAGATTAGGGGTTTATAAGGTTTTAAGTTGTTGCTGGTGTGCTGAATATTTATATAAAAATCAATATGTATGAATATTTACTATTGTCACAATAAAAACAAGGATTATACTTAAGTAAATTTGTTTCTTCTTGTCACCTTTGTATGAACTATTAATTTTATCTGTGCATGAAAGTGGACTTTAGATCTTCATATCTCAATGGCATTACGCTCGAGAGCTTGAAGCTGTCAAGGTCGACTTTTTACAACTACTGTGAGAATACTCTAAAATATATTTTGAATCATGTCATTTATTTTTGTAAGATCTAGTAGAAGCGTTGTATCACATTCTATAAAATTGTCCAAGAAATATAGGTATAGAAAGTTCTCTATATCTACTTCCAGTTGCTCTCATTATGTGTCACCTATGCCAGATTCTTACTATAATGAAGAGCAACAGACTATTCAACGAACTGTTCAACAGGTAATAGATTACAATTGTAAGAGCTGTTTTCTACACAAATACATATCTTACAGATTATAGAAAATGACATAAATCCAAATATAATTCAATGGGAAGAAGAAGAGGAATGTCCTTCACATCAACTACTTAAGAAATTTTCTCAAGCTGGACTGTTAGGAATTAATAGGCCAATAGAGTATGGTGGCGGAGGACTTGATTACAGATACCAAGCAGCTTATTTGGAAACTTTGGGACTTATTGAAGCTGCTGGTGTTATTGCTGCAATGACTGCTCATACAGAAATATGTTTGCCAGCATTGTCGAGGTATATTATAAATCAACAAATATCTACACAATCTCATGATTTAATTATATCTTCTCATAGATTTGGATCTGATGAACTGAAAAAAGAATTTCTTGTACCATCTTTGAAAGGAGATGTAGTCGCTTGTCTTGGAGTAACGGAGCCATCCGCAGGCTCTGATGTAGCATCAATTAAAACTAATGCTGTTAGAGATGGCAATGATTTAGTTATCAATGGGCAAAAAATGTTTATAAGTAAGTTTTTTTCTTTTAGATAAAATTCTTAAAATTTTAAATCCATCTTTAATTTTTAGCTAATGGAATGAAAGCTGATTGGATTTGTTTACTAGGTATTTATATTGCAATCAAAAATAATATAAAAAGCTTAACTAATCTTTATTATTCTGTTTTGTTGTTTCGTAAAGCAAATACATCACAAGGTTCTCCACATAAAAATAAATCACTTATATGTGTTCCAATGATCTCGAAAGGAATTTCACGTACTAAAATACACAAATTGGGATGGGATAGTTCTGATACAGCTCAAATTTTCTTTGATAATGTTCGTGTACCTGCTTCTAATATTATTGGTGATGAAGGCGCTGGCTTCTTTTATCAAATGTTACAATTTCAAGAAGAAAGACTAGGAGGAACGTTAGTAACTTTGAAAGGATTAGATCAAGCTGTGAATTACACTATTGAGTATACGCAAGGGAGACAAGCATTTGGGAAATCAATTTTAGATAACCAAGTTGTGCATTTTCGTCTTGCTGAATTAGCTACTGAAATTGAATGCTTAAGAGCTCTTACATATCAAGCTGTCGGTAAGTGATCTATGAATTGACTTATTGTGTTAACAATTTCTGATTGAACTTTCTTATTTTGGATCATTGACAGACATGATAGTTAATGGAGAAGATGTCACAAGATTAGCATCAATGACAAAATTAAAGGCTGGAAGATTGTCTCGTATAGTAGCAGACACTTGTCTTCAATATTTTGGTGGTATGTATTTAACAACTATCTTCTTAATTACAAAGATAAACTAAAATATTATTCTAATTAAACTTTAGGAATGGGATATACAAAAGACATGTTCATTTCCAGATTTTATAGAGATTCTAGACTGCTTAGTATTGGTGCAGGTGCAGATGAAGTAATTTTGGAAATTATTTGTAAACTTATGAATATTTCACCATCTAAACGTTCTAAATAAAGAAAAATATAAAATTTCATGAAAACTTGCAATAAATAGAGACAAAGAATTTGTTGTGTTATTTGTTTACATTTCAAAGCGGGAAACAAAAATTGACAGTTGAACATGTGCATCGACTGAAATTGCAATAATTTTTGTTTGTTGTTTTGCAAATTAAAGTAATTAAATTAAAATGCATGAACGAAGTATTTACAGAACTCGACCGAATTTTGCTGCACTTGCTAAAAAGGTTTCATTTTTTGCTCCATTTGTCAATGTGGTAAGTATTTTTGTCAAACAGGAATAAGCGAATTGTTGTAAGTTATCCAGCAGATTTCTCTTTTTTCCATTTTAGGACTCATCTGGCTATGGAAGTGTTGATTTTAAAAATCCAGCAGCAATAAGAGCATTGTCTAAAGCATTACTTCTTGAAGACTTTGGTTTAGATGTAAATATTCCGGAAAATGTCCTAGTTCCAACAATTCCTCTCAGATTAAATTACATTTTGTGGCTTGAAGATTTATTAGAGTTATATGGAAAAGATAAAGATGAACCAGTTAGAGGAATTGATATTGGTAAGTTTAGAATTTAGAAACATACTCGTTGATAAACTACTAAATATCAAAATAATTTAGGCACGGGAGCTACTGCAGTGTATTCTTTACTTTCTGCAAAGAAAAACCAATGGATAATGACTGGAACAGATGTAAATTCAAGTTTGATTGAAATTGCTAATCAAAATGTTACTAAAAATGGATTACAAGATCTTATAACGGGTAGTAATATTTTTTGAAGAATTTCACTTTACAGAAAATGTTTACATTTCTTCCTATTTTTCAGTTATGCAAGTATCAAATGATCACATTTTAAAAGATGTATTGGATTCTAATTCTTCAGTTGTCTATGATTTTTGTATGTGCAATCCACCATTTTTTAAAAATGAAGAGGATACAATTTCTGCTAAAAAGTCTCGTAAAGATAATCGAACTGAGCCAACAACAACTAAAACTGGAGAAAGTAGTCAATTGTTTATGGAAGGAGGAGAATTATCTCTCATCAAAAAAATGATTACTGAATCAAAATTATATTCTACACGTATTAGAATATTTACATCAATGATTGGAATTCAAAAACATGAAAAAATTATTGAAAAAGAATTAAAATCTAATGGAATAACTAATTTTACTTTTACAACATTTGAACAAGGGAAAACTACAAGATGGGCTGTAGCATGGAGTTTTAGTAAAGATAAAAGACTTTCACCTCCTTCAACAGTAGTTACAACTAATATGAAACCTATTCAACTTGATTTACCTGTATTTCCTCCATTACTTAGCTTAGAATCATATATACTCAGATTATTACGTGATATTGAATTAACTCCAAGTTCCAAGTGTACTGAGAATGGTATACTATTGGATATTGTTGCAATGTCAAATACATGGAGTGGACAAAGAAGAAAACGAAGAGAAAAAATGAGACAAGAAAAGTTAAGTAGCACAAATCAAGAAGAAGAACCTGAAGCCAAAAGAATGAAATTAGATTCATCATCATCATCATTCCCAGATAGTTCTACTTCTTCTAAACCAGTTGTATCTTTTACTATGAATTTGATTCAAGAAGGAACTAAAGCAATAATTATTATGAATTTTCGTGAAGGTAGCTTAGGTAGAGACGCGATGAATCAAATTAGACAATATATTTTAAATAGATATAATAAGGATAAAATAGATCCTACGACAGAGTTGTTCAAGTTTAGTAATGCTAGTTCTAAATAGACGTCAGACGTCATAATAAGGTGTAGTAAGTTGTTTTGAATAAATAATAATGAATGTAATATGACAATTTGCGTCAATAAATTTGATTGAGAATACATCTCAAGTAGCAAACTATTATTGTAGGTCGTTAAAAACAGTTAATTTTAGAATGTAAATTGATTGTCACATAATAGGACATTTCAAAGTCACTTTCAGCTTGCAGTTTAACTTTCAACATTCCACAATTGAAAACTCTAGAAATAACACCTACCTTGAGAAAGTTAGACAAAATGAAGATCTTTCATCTACTCAGTTTAATAGTATCATTAATCTGTAATTCCAAAAGCATGGAAGAACTTTGGTTCCCTTCAAAAATATTAGTAAATATCTTCAAAGACTGTATCATTCATTTACTCATTGATGGTAATTATGAAAAAATTAATTCCAATGCAGTAATTGAATTTTATAATCAAGTATTCAAAACAACAATTATTTTGGAATTCAATCAAAAACAACACAATCAAGCATTTGGCAATAAATTAGAATTGTCAAAACTTCATCTCAACAGATTTACAATTTGTAATTCAAAATTTTATTATATCCTAGATAATGATTTGAAAATTGGTCGTTCAGTAGGAAATATGATGGATGGAAGGAGACTTCATTACTCTCGTTATTCAACAGCAATTGTCCTTTTAACCAAAGCTCTAAATAAGGATATTATTCCCAAGAAAAAATATGATTTGAGATCTGATGAACCTCCAAAATCAACAAATGCAATCGTATTAATATCAAATATACAAAATCAAACTTTTATAGTTTCAATGTATTGTCAAACAAATAGAGCATGTTTTCTACTAGTAGATGATAATTCAATTACAAGCTTGGCCTTGTTGGTAAAAACACATTATGATATTCATATGAATTTACAAAAGTCATGGATTAAAACAGCAAATAGTGACGATATGGATAAATATGGAGATGTTTGTAGCATTGCAAATTCTAGTCGTATACCGGAAGATCATTGTGCAGAGCAGTTAATTGTAGGAATTCATAACGGGACTAAAGTTCCAAATAATCATAAAAAATTTAATGCAGGAACTATCTCAATAAGTAGTAAAATAGTAGCCGGCTTAATAGACATGGAAATTATTTCAGTTCCAAAGATGGATCAGAAGGTAATGTTTATTGTTGTAATTGATTTGATTGTGTTTAGAGGTAATTCATTACTAACTCCATTTACTTCAGCAGTTTGGATATTTATCCTTGTATCTTTTGTTGCATTAGTCATAGCGAGTGAGTCACTTGATTCTATACATAGAAAGTTGATTAAATGTAAAAAAATCTTTACCTTTAATTTATTTGATAAAATAACTAAATATCTGGCAGTAGGATTTGAACAAGGAAAAGCAAATTCTGAGAAAAGTTCTATGTTACATGACTCAATACTGGCTGCAATCTTATTGACATCAAGTCTTATTATAAATAGTGCTTATAATGATAAGTTACTCACATTTATTCTAAAGCCAGAGTATCCAATAATGCCAACAAATTTTATGGATTTGGCTAAAACTGAATATTCTTTAATTATCAACAATGTTATTATTACAGTTGATAATCAAACAGAGAGTGTTCGACTACATAAGATAATTTCAGAATATAAAGAAATACACCGTGTAAGAGGTTTAGACAGTATTGAATTAGAAAAGTTGAAGGTCTATGAAATTCTGAAGCAAAAAGTAAAATTTATTCCTGGTGCTTATGAAAAAAGTTTTCTATATGCAAAATCTAAAACAGTACATTTGATTTCTCATAAAACATCACATACTCCAGCAAAGTCAATTACATCACCGTACATAATTTTAGATATAGAAAAGTATATAATGCAATTTGAAAAATTTCTTCAAAGATTTGATAATATTGTCACAGAAGTTTATGAACTTGACAATCAAGCTAAAATGTGGAAAGTGAGTTCAGGAGCTTTTTGGAAAATAGGTCAAACTCGATTTTATCAAATGGTAGAGTCAGGTTTATTTACACTTTGGAAAAATTTGGCAAATTCTGAAATTTATGGTAGTAAATATCTGGCTAAAACATTTTGTAAAAGTAAACTGTGTGGCCATGAAATTAATGATAAAGTTTGTTCACAATGTGCAGTTGAGTCTGCAAATGCTGATGAAAATGTTGCTCTAAGTTTACAAATGATTAATTCACATTTTACTATTTATGCAATATTACTTTACTGTTCTATGTTTGTATTTATAATTGAATTGCTGTATAATAGATATTATAACTAAACAATGTAATAAATTATAAATGTGTACACATTGACATATTATTGCTTTTGTTAGTTGTTGTCTTCTGCTCTTTTGGTACTTGATCGAATCTCATAAATCGATTTAGATATCTGTATTGAATGTTGAGCATATGAAAGAATTTATTTAATGGTTTAAGAGTATGATTAAAAGTATCCACTTACATAAATTGAAGAAAAATAACAATGTGAATGACGGCAGCCAATATAAAAATTGCTCCTGGAAGACTTGTTAGTGTAATCATGTACAACATATTGAATATAGTTCCAGAAAATAAAGGCACAATAGCTTCTGTGATTGCTAGTAGTGAGAACACTTTGCCAATTTCTTCTTTGCTCACTAATTTTGATACCATTGATCGAATAATTATGTTTAGCAATATACAAAACATTTGTATAGCACCACCTATAAAAATGAAGACGTTTCAATAACAAGAGTCAAAAAAAATAGTTTTATGATTTTCTTACCCAAATACATCATCCAGCTTACAACAGCAAATGCAAATATAAAATGTCCGACAATGTAGCCCAATGAGCTAACGAGTCCAATTGTAATGTCCCTTATATGTAATTGTTTCATTAGACAAACCATTGTAATTAACCCAATAAATCGCATAAGCACTTCAATACTATTATATTGTGAAAACTCTGCAGTACCCCATTGGAATTTTGCTCTAGTATACAAATAACGACAGTTTGTGGTCCCTTCTTGAGCAAAGACGCGAATCAACATCATAAAGATTAGTATCAAAATAAATCTCTTAGAATTTTCCCTTTTCTTAAAACATGTTTGAAATGATTCTTTAACTGATTGGAGGTTAAACAACTCAGACAATTTAGAGGAAGAGTCATTATTATTACTTTTGATTAGATTCTCTTCTTTCATAAAGAATGCCATGAGTAGAACAGAGAAAATTAAGACTACTGATGAAGTTGCAAATACTATAGTGAATCCAAAGTGATTAAATATCTGTAGACAAATGAAGAGTTAGTTTAAAAAAATTTGAATTATGTATTTATCAAATTACCACTGATCCAAATTGAACACCAATAGGATAAGAAATAAACCAAGCAGAGTCGAGAAAAGCAATTCTAGTACTTCTCTCTTTTTCTGAAGTTCTTCTTGCAATGAAAGAGAAAATTGATAATCCTAATCCAACTACACCTCCACCAAGTGAAATAGATAAATAACTCAAAAGTAGAATAGCAGGATGTGCATTAGAAATTAAAGAGAATGTCATATTTAATAATGACCAACCAATATAACCACTCATACTGGCCAATGTTGGAATTTTTGAGCCGTGACGATCAACCCAAGAGCCAAGAAAAAATGAAAATAATATTGGAAACAATGTTGCAATTGCAGTATTAGCTGTAGAGTAGACTGTCACGACATTTTGAACAATTTTCTCTATAAATTTCATAATTATTATTAAGTTTTAAATATTTATAATTAATATATAAAATTCTATCTTACCAAGTTCCTTATGATTTGTGAGATTATTACATATAGTTTCATTAAATCCAAATGATACTCTACAAACTCTATCAATTAAGAAAGTATCACTGATAACATCTGAGCATCCAATTCCCAACATAAAAATGAAAATCACTGGTTCAATTGTCACTTTCTTTAATACACTTTCAATTTTTCTGTACAGTTTTAACATTGTTGTAACTTTGAATTCTACTTGTAGTAGATAAGCTATATATACAATACCTACTTTAGAATATTTGACATTTTACATAAGAAACTAATTATCACTACTGCCTGTGTGTATATGTATTGGCTGTTATAGAATTTTTCTGTTTATAAAGAAAGTATATAATAATAATAGTTTAGCCATGAGGTTAGCAGTTTGCATATGAATTACTTTTTCTTACCTCAAGTACATAAAAAAATGAAGTGCAAGGGTAATTAATACAACAAAACGGTTTAGACTGCAATGTTTAGGCTGAGTTTGAATGTCAAGCAATATTGATTTTATTATTATTATTGAGGAATCACTTCATGTTTATGTTTATAATTGTAAAGGGTAAATAGAGATTCTTAATGTAGACATATATTTATAGTTATTGTTTTTCTTTCAAGCAGGTAAAATATACTCAAAGTAGTGTACACTGCACACAACTGATATAATATAATTAGCTTACAAACTGAAGTTGACTACAGACTATACTTATACATTTAATTTTTTCTGATAAATCAGTCACAAGACTCTTGGCCCACTGAGAAACTTTTAGACATTTGCTTTGCAGCACAAGATGCACACAGATTTTGAGATAATTATTGTAAATCTTACAACAAGACTTCTCTCTCTTTTTTCTCCAGTAAATAGTTACAACAGATCACAACACTATATATATATACATTGATTATATAGAACGAAGAATGTTGACAAGACTTTGAGCAAAAGATGAGTTGTACATTATACAAATAGATTTCATTAACTAATTACTAGTTGAGGAAGATAATGAAGTGCGTTATTATTACTAACAAGAATGATTATTAGTAATTAGATTTAAATGACAACTACTATCAAGAAATTGTATTATGTATATCCTTAAGTAGAAGTAGTCTTTATATATTATGACAACCACAATGTAATAGTAATACTTTTATGTGTTGAATCACAGTGAATTATTTTCAATTGATATATCTTCAACTAAACTATGCATTGGATATCTTCTCATTGAATAATAGAAATACCTGTATAGATAAAAACGGTAATTATAATTTGCTAATGAGTTTAGAACAAGATAATTTCAAGAAGGGACTTACAGAAAACTGCAAAAGATTAGAGAATGTAAACCAGCCGATACAATGAAGACAGCTCCAGGAAAAGTGTGTGCAGTAGAAGCAAATAATAAATTAAATGTAACTCCAGCAATGATAGGAATCAACGCTTCTCCGATTGAGACAAATGAGAAAGCTTTTCCGAGTTCGTCTTTTGCTACACATTTGGATATCATTGATCGCATAACAATTGTCACTAGACCAGCAAACATTTGCAAACATGCACCTATTGTAAAGATAATATAAATACATATAACGTGTCTCAAAGTTTTTTTAGCTTTTAGTCATAAGCTTACCAAAATACATAACCCAGGGTGCTTGAGCTATAGCAAATACCAGATTGGCCAAAGTAAATCCTACAGCACTAAATAAACCAATGACAGAGTCACTGATATCAAATGTTTTCATTAGAGCCAACGTTACAAGTCCACCTTAATTAAAAAAGCATCAAGTTAGAACAATTTTATCATAGAAAATAAGATCTTCTAATATATACCTGATAAAGTAATGACTGTATCGACTGTACTAAATGTTGAAAATGACGTTTCATCAAATTGGAATTTATTTCTTGTGTACAGGTACGCAACTTGCATAGTACCAAATAGAGCTAACATTCTCATAAATATTGTAAGCATAAGAAGAATCATCCATCTAAAAGTATAAAGATAAAAATATGCTCATTATTAAAGTACATTTGATGGTAATAGAATATATAATAAATATACTAATTACTTTCTTCGTGGTCCAGCACGCTTTCTAAAGACAGTCATTACTGTATCAGACACTGAGCGAATGTCAAACATATCATTGCAAATTGCTTGTACTGAATATGTTGATAATGGTTTAGTACACGTTGACTCTTCTACACACATTAGACAATATAATAATGCAGCTCCAAATGAAATTGATGACATTAAAAATACAGGCAAGAATCCAACAGAATGGTAAATCTGTCATGATAAATTAGTTTTATAATGAGTTCTTAGAAATAGATATTATTTCTAATAATAAAGAGATACTTACTCTTGCACCACCTAAAAGACCAATTGGCAATCCTAAAAACCAACATCCTTCTAATACAGCAATTCTAAAACTTCGATTTTGAACTGTTGACCGATTGGAAATATAAGTAAAGGCGCATAGTAATAAACTGACAATTCCTCCAGTTAACGCAATTGGAAATTGATGCAATGAGAAGTGCTACTGGTGGAAATGAAGGAAATAATGTCATTATAAAGTACATTAGAGCTGAAGCTGTATATCCAAATAAGGATAGCAGCATTGGAAACTTTGTTCCATGTTTATCAGTCCTATTATAAAAAAGAAAATTAGTCAAATATATCACATTAATATAAAGAGACCTATTAGAAATTAGAACATACCATGGTCCCAAAAATAATGCAAATAAAACTGGAAACACAGATTCTACTAAGCTTTGATATATCTTAAATGTTGCAGCTTGTGCTTCAATTTCAATTTCTTCAGGTCGACTTGTCAAATTGGAACATATTTCATCCGAGTAATTATTAGTGATACGACAAATACGATCAATGTAGAGATTCTGAATAATCACAGTTGACGCACTCATACCAATCATCTGGCAGAACATGAAAAATTCAATACTAGCTTCACTCCTTATACTTTGAATCAAATTGATTATAACACTCTTAGTTGGAATGAAAAATTTGCTATCTCTAATTCTTCCACTTCCCGTCTTATTATATTCGTTTTTAGGTCCCACATTGTCATCATCAAAACCTCGATACGTTACATTGTACTCTGACAAATTATATCTAGAATCGGAAATATTGTCAGGTTCTTCACTTGGAGAAAGCATCTTGAATAAAAATTTTTTCTTGTTATTATTGTGTCTTTCTTGNCTCGATACGTTACATTGTACTCTGACAAATTATATCTAGAATCGGAAATATTGTCAGGTTCTTCACTTGGAGAAAGCATCTTGAATAAAAATTTTTTCTTGTTATTATTGTGTCTTTCTTGCTTTTCTTCTTTAGTAATGTAGTCACAATATTAAAGTTGAACACGTAAATTAATTAACATTTTTTGATTTATTTCTTAAGTAGTGTCAAATTCTGAACGATCTACATTCAGTCATATTTTGATTATTGCCTTTTGTACTGTAGTACCAATAAAGTAGTTTTTTGTAGGTCAAAAATTTTAGCAAACAATATAAAGAGTCTATATAAATACAAAGTAAGGTCACTGACTTATTGAGTGAGTACAAATCTGAGTTAGCTAATTAAATGACATTTATTTTAAAAAACGTCAAACTTTAAAATTAATTTGACGTTTTGAGATCAAATACTCAATTCTGCTTTTTTACGCCATTCAGTTAAATATTGTCTACACTGTTATCAATTTATAAGTTAGGTTTTAGTTTGTCCGATTACAAGGGAATATTCCTAATTAATTATTTTTCTACTACAAAAAGGATGAGCTACTTTTTTGATGATGATATGGCAGTTTATAGTAATGGATTCGACTGTTTCCTCCAACTGCTAAGCCTAAAGGACAAGTTTCTACTACTTTTCTATATACTCTATTCACTTTATACACAACTTTATTATATAAACATGAAGGTTTTCCTATAACAAGTTTTACTCTTTTTCTCTCCTCCACTAAGGAACGAAACAAAAATGACAGGAGGTCACAATTAGAACAAGAGAGTCTTTGATAACTTGTGATAAGAGACAAGTCTCTATTTACGTATTACTAAATATAATAGATAATATATTCCAGTAGTAGTGTTACTACCATCCACGAAATAGAACACTGTATAATTATATATAGCAAGTCACAAATTGATGATACTTCTTATGTATGACACGTATTAGACACAGTATATAATATGCTATGCACTAACAACTGACTCTAATTATATTCTAAAAAGGAGTCGTAGTCAGTTCCACATATAAGAATTAATTTGCCACTTTGTAGTTAATAAACATATTAAAATAAATCTATGGTTTAACACTTTTGACAGTCGCTGGAGTATCTCAAGTATCACTTCAGTTGACGCAAAATTCACAGAAAAATAAACTGATAAATATTATGTAAAATGCTACACGATAATTCAGTTTTACAAGAAGTGAGAGATCTGTCAGCACTGCCAGAGTCAGCCTTACTAATATAAGCATTCAAGACAGAGTCACGTCATCACAAATTTTATACCTAAATGCTTGCCAAAAAAGTTTAATTGCGAATGTTATATATTTTTACTACTGACTTACGACACACTATCAAAGTTCCTTCATGCAAGTAACCTCTATAACAATTGGTAGTACATTTAAGCCCTGGTTTTCATGACATGACACAATTTACAATGCGTGAATGAGTTTGCATGCAATTTCCTCTTCTCCTACTCTAAATTTAATGGTATTTTGTACTCAAATTAGGCTAATACTTTTTTTTACTAAGAATTATTATAAATATTCTTTAACAAAATAGGAGAGAGAATCATTATAGAAATAGAAAACTATAAAAGTATAAGTGTATTTTAAATCAAGTTCTAAAAGTTCAAGGACGTCAATTTTTAACTAAATAATTTCTACGATTGCACTCACGCGTGATGAGAAGATATTCTTATCGTTATTGTTTTAATTACTTCAACTAATGTTTCCGTATTTAAGTTCTAAGAGTAAGTCTAGTCTTGCATTATTTTTACATACTAATGTATAACAAGTTGAGCTTTAAACAAATAAAGAAACTAATAGATGAAGTTACAGCTTCAACCAGACAGTGCATTTACATCTAAACGACTATTATTGCATTCCTAATTATTGCATCAAGGCAGGCGACAAAATATTATTATGAAATCTTCTTGTTCATATATAATCTCTAATATGTCAATTGCTCAATGTCAATGTCTACAGCACGGAATTACAATTTGTATAATTGTTAGCACGCATCATCTCATCTCTTATAAACAATGGGATTTGTTTGTAATAAATTCTCATTAATTTACCTTGAAATACAAGGTACTATAATAAAAACAAATCTTTTATTTCTACTACTAGTATATCTAATGTAACTGGCTTGAGTCCAATTTACTTAATGCAAACCACAATATTCATAATACTGTCAAATGTTAACTATTTACTAGAGAGAATCTAGAAATATATAAGAAAAGATTATTCATTATGATAAAAGGCTTTTGTTTTACTATGTGAATCATGCATATCATACATTTAGCATTGAATTTTTAATTTTTTAGTCTTTCAGTATCTTCTTGTACGTACTATAGTGTGTGCTAAGTAATTTTTTGAAAAGAAAATTAACAAATGTATTCTCATTGTTATATCACAAAATGTTATTTTGTCAAAAGGCAAAGACGAGTTTTCTACTACTAATTCTTGTTGTCATTTCTTGTGAATCTTATCCAATTGGTCTTACTCTAAATCTAAATCCCGAAGAGAACTCAGACAAAATTCCAACGAATGCATTCTTTACTGATTCTGATGGAAAATATGGTAAATAATTAATTACTCAGAATTGCCAAAATATATAACAATAAAAAACTAATTATGTTTATTATATACATATAGCTGTAGCAGTAACATATCAACGAGTAAAGACATCAACACAATTTACTAATGAAAATCTACCTCCACATTTTCAACAAATGCCACTAATTGTATATTCCTATACTCGTAATAATACAAATCCTCTATTTCCATTTCCAAGTCGCTCAGTTAGTTA
>VCNE01004871.1:0-13529 GCA_009869805.1 Oncopodura yosiiana
GTATGATGGATACATATGTTTTATTACGTAATGTCTAAAACATTGAGTAGCTCTTTAAGTAAATACGTAAGGAAGTAGATATAAGCTATCTGCATAAGAAGAAGAGTAAAGTAAGTTACATCTTTCTCCTTTGATAAAGATAGAAGATACGCAGTGCACAGTGACGTTGATAAATTGCTTAGAATTCTTGAATATAAATACAAATTATGAATATCAAGTGGAGAGCAGACAATATAGTTTTTTGTTTATGAAAAAACCTTGAGTACAAAAAGATACCATTAGTTGTAATTACGTATAATAGTTCATTTATACTATTTGTTTGTGAAGGTTAAAATACGTAGATAAGTATATATTGCAGGATATATGGTATAGTAGTCTTTAAAAAAAGAAATTGTTATAGTATTAATTCCATTTTGTGTCTGTTTACTGGAATGCAGTCGAAATAAAATTTAACATATTATATAACTGCAATATAATATTTCCACAACTTGTATGTATACGATGATGGAATTCATGATGAGATGAAAATATCTAGACTACATACTTAGGCTGCGTTTATTATTTATTCAATTCCCAAGTATAGCTAGAATAACTTTCACTTTGGTGTAGTAATTTGACTGCGCACTCATGCATAAATATATGTGTCAAATGTATAATATTTGCCTAATGTGTACTACTAAATTATAGTTGACTATAGCTACATAGAGTAGCATATAGTCTGGATCAAATTAGCATTCACTTATACCTATGTAGAGATACATATAAAGCAATAATGGTTTAAAAGTACTAGTCTGGAGCTATAATTCTACTGAAATCTCTCATCTGTTGCATTCTCTTAAAAATACGCTGTAGTATTCTATGCTTTAGCGAATTGTATTTAGGGCATAGACATTCAGGAAATCTTCTCTTATGATAAAAGTGTTACTTTAGCTTTTAGCTGTATCACACAGTTTCACAGTCGGTTGAGTAAAGCACTACAAAAGTCACTGGGCTCGTACTAAGCTATATCTAATGATGGTACTAATGATGTGCTATATAACTTATGACTGCAGCTATAATATTTTAGCACTGTACTGGACAAGTAGTTAATTATTGCGTTTGCTTCATCATACATATCATTTGCAAAAGCTATACCACTCTCTAGTATTGATAAATAAATTGCATAAGTAAGCCAGCTCACGAATTTAGGTCTTGTGATAGGTTCTGCATGAGAAGTTTTTTTAAATCAAAGTTCTCATATTCCCACTTGACTGAAATGAAGATTTCTACATAGAAATGGCATAGCATACACTATACAGTATAGTATACCACTTAGTTCAGTGTGACATACACTTCATCCTTCATTTCCAATAGAGTCTAGTGCCGTTCCATAATTGAGTTAGAGACGACAGGCAATTTTTGGAGCCAAGTGCACAACATGGTTGTTTGTGTGTTTGTGATGAAGATGAGATGATAATTTTAGAAGATAACCTATTTTCCTGAAAGCTGAAGGACATATTCTATCTCTACATAGTAGTACATCAACTATTTACCATTTACATGATAATTCAACATGAGATGCTATAATTTCAAATTCACAGGTTATATGTATGTATTTACTAATAATATAAAGTGTCTGTGCAAGCTTCTATAATATATCATGGAAGCCAAGAGAGGAATGCATTCTTAGCCCGTATTTTAAGTTTAACATGTGTCAAAAAGTCAAAACTCAACATTTGCGATGACATATGCACTCTCTACTCTCTACTGCTTTTCACTATTTTTTATTTAACCTTTGCTTCATTTCAAACTTTTTTTGGCAATTGACGTCAGTTTGTTACTGTACTATGAGATAAATATTTAGGCAAGTTTCCAATTAGTAAATAAAATGTTACAAGTTAAGTAGTATTCATATTAATGTTATATTAGTAGAAAACAATATGAGAAAGAAAGCCACAAATGTACATTTTGGTAGAAAGTCAAAATCAAATCTATGGGTGTGTCGATTCAATTACAAAATCTTTTGGTTTACTTTGAAGAGCGCTCTGAATTCTATTGAAAACCTCATTGTATTTCATATAGAAAGTAGACCTTGTATTTTGGAAAATTGAGAGCATGCTGTGTAACATAAAAACATCCTTCTTTTTCAATTTCTCTTAAAACAAATTATATACTTGTACAACTTTAGACATAAAACATGTGTATACTATACATATACTTACTCTTATAACAAACTACATAGAGAAAATGCCAAATACCAACATCATTGATTGAATGCCCTTTCCAAGAAATGTTAGAAAAAGCACTGATTCAAAACACACGCGTCTCATTTCCAAATATTAAGCTTTTCAATTCAGACTCTAAAAACTAAAGCCATACCACAAAATACTCTATTTCTTTGATGTGTTTTATTTTATTCTCATGTGTATCTACACCAAGCGTCCACAAATAGTTTGGAGCTGAGTCAACCTAGAGAAAATGAAAGTAGCCATATGTTGTCGTCGCTAACCATTATTGTTTTGTAACCTTATAGTACAACAAACAGCATCTTAGTATTAGCTTTGAAATCCTCTGGTACTGCACAAGAAAATCAAAATTGTAGCAACGGACTGCTACACACATTTCTATATGACCCAAAGTCTAACAATTTTTTGTTTGGGTTTAGAAATGTAAGTAAAGAAACTAAGGTGGAAGCTACAGATGCGATTTAGGTTCTCTCAGCTCTCTTAGTGGATTACTCGGACAGACACAAAATGTAAGTCAGTTCAGTTGAGATTTTTTTTACCAAAGATAGCTTTACTACTAAAAGAATTCTCTTTAGCTATATATATTGACTAGGGCTAGAGAGTTAATAAATGACTTTCACTTTGAAGATACTAAAGAACCAACACCATTATGTCGGCCTATAGTATTTTACCGTGTCGTCTTTGATTGCTTCTACGAAAGGAAATAGCACCTTAAAATATATAAGTCTTAGTTTTTTTACACACTATATACATTATATAAACTATCAACTCAATGAACCAAAGTTTTTGATTACGTCTCTAACATTAGAAGCCTTGGATTTACACTACATTATTATTACTAACGATCATTGCACTAAGAGTCATTGTAGGAAACATTTTCTTTCTTTGCTCCATTTAACTTGCTTGTAACAATCAATAGAAGCTACACTGACATTAGTACTTGAGCATATATCAAGGACTGGAGAAAGCTTGTAAAAATGTTGCCAAGGTCGGTTCTTCTATTTGGCATCTTTACTCAAATGACTTGTTGCAGAAATACGGATTCAGCTCAAATGCAGCAAGTGAGACAAAATGGTCAAATTAATACCTAAAATCGTTTACACAAAACTAGAAGAGTTGAAACAGCGTTTAAAATTATGGGAAGAAAAAATTAAATCACAAAATCTTAAAACAGAGTCTTCATCTTCAACTCAAGTTTTAAGTGAGCATCATTCTCATGTATGGAATGTTAAAACCCAACTTCCACAATGGAATGATTGGGAAATTGTCTCTTCAACATTTGAGGCTGGAAGACTTATAAGAGCAAATGCAGAATGGTCACTAAGATTAAATTTTGATCCAAAATCTGAAGCTATTGGAATTGATCTTGGACTCAAAAGACTTCTAGATGAAGTTGAAAACAATACAATCCATGTCAGATGTGATTTTGAGCTAGCTGATGCTAAAGGAGTGACTATCAAGAAAATAGTTGACAGTACTAAAAAATTTATTTAAATAATAATTTATTGTTTTGACTAATGCTTATAACAAACATTTTATTAGAGGAGATCTGCAGTTATAATTGTATATCATCACCATATTGGGGTCATACTGATTTTATTAAAGTGAAGGAACTTGATGAAAAAATTAAATCTGAGCAAAATGACATCAAATCCTTTCAAATTAAATTACAAATGGATATTTACAACAATGTCCCTAATTCAAATACTGAAGAAAGTTTTATTTCTGAAGAAGAAATGGGACAACTGAAAGTTATTCGAGATATTTTATTACTATTTGAGTCACAAGAATGTTGTGATGTTAAATTGAAAACAGATGATGAAATATTTCAAGCACATAAATCAATCTTAGCAGGTAGCTCAAAAAATTTCCTTTTTATCTTTCTAATTTTAATTAGCAATTCTCATTAAAATAGCTCGTTCTCCAGTATTTCGTGAAATGTTTAAAAACCCTCATCACATTCATCGTCGTGTAATTAACTCAATTTTCAAAACTCCAAATGACGATGACAAATCTACAATTGACATGAGTGTCTGTAAATCTCTGACAGTTCAACAACTCCTAGTTTTCATTTATACTGGCCTAACACCATTTATCTCTTCATCAGAAAACGAACAATGTAATTATCAAGAAACTGTAGATTTAGTAGCAGCCGCAGATTTGTATCAACTAGAAGATTTAAAAGCTCCTTGCTACAATCATCTCATAAACAATTTCATGACTATTGACACTGTTGCTCAAATCCTACTTTATGGCTATAGGTTTAAAGTCCCTAAATCTTTACTTCAACGACCAGCTCAATTTTTTAATGAGAATAGTCTTACTATTAAATCCTCACCAGAATTTAAAAAGTTGTATGATGCTAATGCAGAAGAGTTTGTATCAATGTTTTGTCATATGTGCTTTAGTATTTAGAGTATTATAATGCAAATAAATGAGTCTATGAGACTCTCTGAAACATTAAAATAATTGACAGGAAATATTATGAAAACTTGTTAGACATAAAACTTGTGCCAACATCAATATTTCATTTTACATGCAACATTTTCGTTCATAACACTCAACAGTTGAGTGAGATGAGAAAAAAACATGACAGCTATTTGGAACATGGGCAAAAAAATCTTGGCTTATGTCAGGTTTTTATTATAGTTTGCATTTGTTATGAAAATCATGAACCATTATGAAATTGGTGTCATCATCATTTGGAACAAAGAAAGAAAGTTGACCCAAAACTCAAAAGATGTCGCTTCCAAGGAGATTCCTTTGTTTAGGATTGAAGCGGTGAAAATAAAAGAAAGCTTGGGTGAACAAAGAGATTTTCTAGAACAAAGAATTTGATAATAGATTTCCAATAAATTCTAAAGTAGTGTAGTCTCTTGTTGATGATTCCTTTACAATTTTAGTGAAATTTTTTATCATAGTAGTGAGAAGTAGAATTTGTTATAAAAATGGAAAACCGAGTTTACATCAATCCAGTGAAAACTGACCGAGAAGATGAGAAGAGAATGCTACCTTGTCGATTCTTTGCTACTGGCTATTGTCATAAAGGAAATAGATGTCGATTCTATCATCCAGCATCTGGAAATTCATTAAGAGTGCCACCATTACCTGCTTGGTTCAATCCTCAAATCTTTGTCACCAATTCAAGCAAGACATATTCGCCCAAGTCTCTTTACACCAAGTGAGTTTTTTTAAATTAATGTAATGTAAGAAAGAAGAAATTATTGTGGTTTTTTTAATTAATAGGTAATGAACTTTTGTCAAGAGTCTCAGGTCAAGATATTACTAGAAGTGCTAATAGAGTTAATAGTGGAGGAAGATTGAGCTCATCACCTCTTCAAGAAAGGGTTCAATTAGCAAGAAATTCAAGTTCACAGCTCTCGTCTAGCATTTGCACCACCATCACCAACTTATTCTGAATATGATTTGATTTGTCAACAAGAGCAAGAGGCATTGGATGACTCACAAGTTGAAGAATTGTATATTGCAAATGGGGATTTTGATAATGAAGAAGATACTTTATTTAAACAAATTGGGTGGAAAGATTTTATGGCTCCAGGGTATGTGTGATTTGTTATTTTGTTGACAAATCTTTCTTTTTAATTATAATTTTGTTTATAGATATGCTCCTCCACCGCCAACTGAGCTTCCAGATCATAATATGTAAGCCAAGATTTTTAAAATTTAGGAAGTAAGGTAAATGAAATAATATTCTTTTTGCAGATTTGACCCTCCAGTACTTGTTAGCTATACAAGAAAAGGAGAAGGTGATTATTTTGAAAATAAAGATATGCCACAAGAAGGTTATGTTCGAGGAAGTAATGGTCAATTTCCAAAGAATGGAAAATTAACTCCAAAGGAAGAGCTTCAAATGAAGGTTCAACAAATTGCTAGAGAATTAGCTGAAAATGAAGATCAACAACAAGTTCAACCTGTACGTTCACTGGATAGTTTTTTTAGAAATTATAATTTCAATGGAGGATCTTCAAGTCATTCGCAGGTATGTAAAAAATTATTATATGAGAAATTATTTTCTTCTCTGGAAAAACTAATTAATTTTGTTGTATAATTATTATGCAGATGGCTGAACAACAGGAAGAAGAGTCTGATGAACAGGATCAATCTTCAGATGCTGATGATGAGCAATTTGTTGATGCCAATGAAGAAATTTGTGTAGAAGAAGGAGATACTTCCATGCAATCTGTAAACTAGACAAAATCATCATCATCATCATCGTCGTAGAAAAAAATATTAATAATTTAGAATTACTCTGTTATTTACATGCTTGTCTAATATCTAATAAGTATTATCTTTCTTGTACTAATATCCTCTCACATGTATACAAAAACTCAGCTATAATACTACAGATTACTAGTATCAATAAAAATGTCAAAATTAATTTATTTCTTGTTGCATCTTCATTATTGAATTTTTTAAATGTGTCAAAAAGTCATAGAGTATAAAAATTGGCGGGTTTCTTTTCTTTGTTTCTTATGTAAGCTTGATGTAATCACAAAGAAACAAAGGAAAAGTTAATTTGACTAATAATTTGTAGATGGCAAAATCATGAAGCTAAAACAACAAAGAAATTCCTTTGTTCACAAAAATAAAAATTGAGCTAAGCTTTCTCTCGTTTTAATTCGTTCACTAGTCTCTGATCCTAAAGTTCTCCTTCTCTGATCCTAAAACCCAAAGTTAAGTTTCCACTAAAATCTCTGGAAGCAAAAACTCTCTGGACCTACTGACTGTGACCCTAGAAGATCAAAAGTAAAGCTAAAATCACTGGAAGAAACGAAGGCGTCTCTGGAAGAATAGTCTGAACCTAGCAAAAATTCTTTGACCCTACCAAACGTGTAAGTAATTAAACAATAGATAGCCCTATGAATTTTTGAACAGTGATGTAGATATTTTTTATTAGTACTTATATTCACAAAAGAGTGTTTGCAATTGCAATGCAAACTTTAGAAAAGAAATGTGTAGACATTAGCACTAAAATAATAGATGATCCAACCACCATTTTGTTACAATTGGACCTGTCATCATGTCAAAAAAATTTACTTTCTGTTCATCAATTGAGTCAATTATACATATTTCGTAGTTTTATATAGTAAAGTTTAGATGACAAAAGTTTTTTGAGTAAAAATTATTATTTATTCACCATCGAGTATAGTTTCCAAACCAGGCAGGTTTATTATTAGTCCTCCTTGAGAATTCTAATAGTAATTGTTGATTGAAAATATTTCTTTTCCAGTCATCACAGCCTGAGAAAGTAATTTAGATAATTAGTAAAAGATTTGATTTCATTCTAGTCTTCTCCTTTTACCTCTATCTTCATAAGGCACATCATAAACAGCAACACGACTATCAAAATGAACTCTTTTCTTTCCATTATTTTGTGATTTCCTATTGTAAGAAATGGAACTTTTGGTTTTATCAACAAGAGTTGATTTTAAAGATTTATTGTTAGTAGCTTCACTCATTCCAGTAACTAAATTAGAATCGCCAACATTTCCAGAGTCATTTTCACTTGTCAGCTTCCAATTTTGCTTCTTTCCTCCTTTAGTATTTTTAGCACAAGGATTTTCTACTGTTGAAATACTCATTGCTTGTAATTTACTTTCCAACTCTTCTTGACTATGATTACTTGGTTGTGGCAATTTAAACAATGAGTAGTAATTAATTGGTTCAACTGCTGCAGCGTCTGAGAAGAGCAATGAGTGGAACTCTTGTTCTACTAAAATTTTAATAATAAATTAGTTTCAAAAAGTAATTCTTATTTACTTAATTCTCACTTACATTGTTCAACTTTCTCTCGTCTTCCTTTAGCACGAGAATTGACATTTTTAGTAAAATGTGATTTTGGATTTGCTGCTGGAGAGCTATGATTCTTATGTTGATGATTCATTATTGTTGAATTTGCTATTATTGTTGTTAGATGATGATGGTACGTCAAGATTCAAGTTGACAATAGGAAAATTTTTAGTAGGCAAAGTTGTATTGCTAACAGAATTATTAGATTTTGATGGTGAACCGGTTTTGGCTTTGAAAAGAGATGATGCGTAGCTTTTCATGGTAGAGAAGTTCATGTTATTTATTTTGTATGAAAATATCTTTTGAGTTCATAATAATAATTTTATTTCCAAGCTTAGAATTACATTAGAGGCTTCCATAGTGATGATTTTGTTTAGTTCAGAAAAAAATGAGACGAAATAAAATTGCAAAAGACAAGAAAGTTTTTCAGTATATTGAGCTTCATCTCACAAAAAATATCACACATTACTACTACTACTACTACAATAATTTTCTCTCTTGTGTATTTCAGTGAATGTATCAATTGCTTGAGAAGAAGTCAACAATGAAGAATCGAGTTAAAGTCAACACAACAAAAATTGAACAAGAAGATGAAAATGCTATTGGTGCAATTGTGACTCATCAAGGTCTCATCTCTATTCGACTTCGTATGGGTGTTCGAGTTGACATGACTGTAGACAAAGCAATAAGAATAATAAATGCCACCGTAAGCTTTCTAATAATAACTTATTTTTTGTCATAATGATGATGATGTTGACTTTCATATATTCTTTTGATGATTTCTATCGCAGAGTAATATTCTGATGTCACTGAATAAAGATGGTGATAGTGCTTCTCTCATTCATCCAAGTGGAAATGTTTACCAATATGGAAGTAGAGCTGAAGTTTGTACAAAAGAGCAGCAATTGTGACTCATCAAGGTCTCATCTCTATTCGACTTCGTATGGGTGTTCGAGTTGACATGACTGTAGACAAAGCAATAAGAATAATAAATGCCACCGTAAGCTTTCTATTTTTCTAATAATAACTTATTTTTTGTGTCATGATGATGATGTTGACTTTCATATATATTCTTTTGATGATTTCTATCACAGAGTAATATTCTGATGTCACTGAATAAAGATGGTGATAGTGCTTCTCTCATTCATCCAAGTGGAAATGTTTACCAATATGGAAGTAGAGCTGAAGTTTGTACAAAAGAGCCTAGAGGAAGTGCCAAGTAAGTCCACAAAATCAGTAAAAAAGAATAATTTATTTGAGTTGGGACATTTGATCTTTTTGATGTGTTGATAATTTTTTGATATATAGATATGCCAAAATGTGGTATAAAGGAGTTAGCTTCTCGTCTGAAAATTGTGCTTTAGTCTACCTTGTTGACACAGCTGGAACAAGGACAACTTCTGACAAATTTTTCTGACCTTAATCTTGGAGATTTTACAATTCCTGTATTTATGGATGGAGCTCAGTTTGGTCCTGCTTATATTCCACTATGTATTCAACTTTTGGACAATACACAATACTGGATATCAGAAGAAGGTGTTGAGAATTGGGTTGTAAATGGAATTCGTGTATCTCAAACCTCTGATGGTTTAGTAAGGTGAAAAGAGATATGAAAAGAATTATATTAATAAATAACTAAAAATATCTTCTTTATTATTAGTATTTTCTCATACATTATTAATCTCTATCTCTTTTGTATCTTTATAACACAGAGTTGGTCGCTCAAGTGGAAAATATCAGATTCGTACATCACCAACTAATGGAACAGCCTCACTTACTACACCTAATCTTCATTGTACAGCCTCATCTGGAAATGGAGGTCATCTTTTTGTGAAGAGAGGAGAGCGTCGTCTACATTTTGATGGCATATCTTTCATTGTACGTAACGCTGGGCATTCTGCTGGATTTGATGAACAAAATAAACTCAAAGTCTACTGAAAACAACAGCAACAAGCAATATCAAGTCTCAAAGAAACGAAAACAACATTCTATTAATATTTTGAAATACTTATTCTACTTTATATAATGTACAACAACAACAATTCTTTGTCAACTTGTAATTGCATGCTCAAAATTCTATAGTTGTAATGTATAAGTATACATATATATCGTCATGCATTTACCTTAATATACGGAAAAAAACTATATTGTCACTCATTTATATTATATACCAGTAATACAGTCTTACACAAGTATTATGTATTTCAATTTTAATGTAACTCCTTCCTTATTATATTATGTCTTTATACAGATTTAATAAAGAAAGCTTACTTTTTTTTATAAAAAAAACTTTTGCTGTGTTAATTTTTTACTTCTTGTCTACTCTTTTGGGAAATGTGCTGACAGAAGTGTTACACACATAGAAGTTTAACTTGGAACAGCCTTCATGATGGATGAGAGAGTGATGAATGAATCTTTCAACTTGAGAAGGTGAAGCTAAATGAAGACAAAAAATCTGTGAGTTGAAAACTAGACGAAAGTGTAAAGTGATGAAGTAAGTGCTTTTGACATTTTGGCAAGTGTCCTTTCATTGTCAGATTGAATCTGTTGTCGGATTTTCAGACATTCAAGGTCATATAGAATTTAATGCTTATAAAATAAAACTCAATTTAATTATAGTAATAATTAACTTCATAATACATATGAAAACTTCTGAATCTCCAAACTAGAATAAAAGATTTACTTTTACTGAATTTACAATAATTACAGTAACTGGCATTGAAATTCAACATTGTAAAATGGCTAGAATTCAGTTAGAGTTTCAGCAGACAAATCGTTTTATGTTCCATCTGCAAGGTTTCAAACTTATTGGAAACGTATCCAACTTGGAACAAATGTAGTTTCCAAAACAAAGATGTCGCATATGAGAAGTAAAGTTTGTTTGACTTCCACCCTTGTTCTCACACTTTCCTGTATTCAGTTTACTTTTTTCTAAAAGTACATACTATACTATAAACACTATAAAGACCTCTTAGCTTTCGTCACCAGACAGAGAGAGACATCATTGACTATTTTATTACTATTTAGCTATTTATTATCAATTTAAAGAAGGTACTAAAATGAAAATTCACTTTCACCTTTCAATTTTCTATTTGTATGTTGAAATGTCCAGAGCATCATTGAATTTGAAATAAGTCTCAATAGTAAAATATATCTATTTTCAATTCCCTTTTACTTTGCATTCAAAGCGTTAGTTTCTTATTTCAATATGGAAAACCTACTTGACTCTCTCTTATATTCGGACTTGAGACTACTTCTTCTTGGACATCTGTATAGGAATTGAATAGGGTTGAGTTGTGTGAGAAAAGATGTTGAAGGACTTTGAAAGTAAAAAGTCATTTTCTGTCTTGTAATAGAAAAAGCGGATAGTGATGTGATGTAGTATATGTACGTAGATGTAAAGAATCAATTGGAAATTCATGTTTAGTAGAGAATAATTCATGATGGAACCTTATGTAAGTTTAATACTCGTTTTCTCATCTCTCTTGCTCTCCAATAAAAAGTAGTGTCTGTTCTTCTCCTGCTGGCCACTACAAAACTATATATGAGATATAAAGATGATCCGTCCATCTCTCTAGTCGTCTCAACCAAAATGTAATTTAGTTTTCTCCTTGTTTTCGCTTTTTCTCTCTGCAAGATCTATGATGATGCTTAGAATTCTAAATTTGATACTAAGCGAACCGATACAATATTAACTTAACTTTTATATACCTGAATTGTTCAACATCTTGTACTATATAATGCTTTTATTGCAAAGAGGCTGAGTTGTATATAAGATAGAATTTTATATATTTAAGAATTGAGAGACCTTCGAATAATTTGATAGAAAGCCTTAAACTCAAAGTTATTTAGGCTAGCATACTAAAGTTTCTCTCAAATTGTGTAGGAATAAAAAACATATTGTCAGTTAAATGGGAGATTGTATAATATGTTGATATATGCAAAATAGGGATAATTTCTTATCTAGTTCAATACATTCAACTTCAGCTTTATCTTTCTTAAGTTTACCATTTTAATTAAAGTCTTTTTAGTGTTATCGATAGTTCATGGTCACCTGCTTATCTAACAAACTTTACCCTCGTTGTTTAGTATTAATGTAAAACGCTTCAAGGTATAAGAAAAATAATATATTTTACCAAAAATGTTAGGAACAAAGCCATTTCAACATTAAAGTTCAAAGGAGACGTGTCTCTTTCATCTCATCAATAGTTATATTTAAGTTAAAATTAGAAAACATATAAAAGTAAATACTCACAAAAGTTGAAAAATTAAGCAACTTCAAAGTTGAGAGCAAGGTAATAAAGCAACTCGAAAATATTTTTATATTTTTAATGCACATTTTTATGTATTTTATTTGACATGGACAAGGAAGCATCAGCCACAGTGGAAAAACATTTCAAATGTTTGTATTGTGATAATGAATTCAGCAGTATCAGGAAACGCAATGCTCATTTAAGAACCCACACAGAAAAACCATTCAAATGTGCTTACTGTAACTATGAATCAATTCGTGAAGATAACTTGAAGAACCATTTACTAACTCACACTAAAGAGAAACCATTTAAATGTTCACATTGTAACTTTGTAACTGCTCAACAAATCAGATTGAAAAATCATCTCTTAACTCATGTCAAAGAAAAAACTTTTAAATGTTCAAGTTGTGACTATGCATGCAAGAGTGAAACTGCTCTTAAACTACACTCTAGAAAACACAGTGGAGAAAATTACAATTGTCAATATTGTGAATACCAAACTACTTCTGCAAGTTATTTCAGTAGACATACTAAAAGGCATAATGTGAAGAAAGTTTTTAAATGCAATTATTGCGAGTACTCTACAAATACTTCAAGTCAAGTCAAAGTTCATCTCAGAATTCACACTGGAGAAAAATTATACAAGTGTAGTTATGCTTATTGTGATTTTGCAACTAATATGACAACTAATATTAAGACCCACTTAAGACTCCACACAGGAGAGAAGCCATTCAAGTGTTCATACTGTGAATATTCAGCTGCTACTTTTAGTCAAGTTCAATCACATTCTAGAACTCATACGGAAGAAAAACCTTTTAAATGTTCATATTGCGATTATAAATGTAGCTATGAAAGTAATTACAAGAGACATTTGAGAATTCATTCTGGTGAAAAACCATTTAAATGTTCATATTGTGATTACAAGTCTACTAATTCAACTCACCTTAAGAGACACCTCAAAAGTCATACTAAAGAAAAGGCATTTAAATGTTCTTATTGTGACTACTCTTGTATCGTGCCTCATACTTTGAAGACACACCTCAAAATTCACACTGGAGAAGAACTATTTCAATGTTCTTTTTGTGATTATAGGTCCAATCAATTAGCAGTGTTGAAAACACATCTAAGTACACATACTGGAGAAAAGAGTTACAATTGTTCATATTGTATCTACAAAACAAGCCAGTTGAGTGCTCTTCGTTCGCATCTCAGGACTCACACTAAAGAGAAACCTTTCAGA
>VCNE01004872.1:0-17356 GCA_009869805.1 Oncopodura yosiiana
TTGTCAGTCGTATTTTTGTGAGTTCCTATATTATTAAGTAAAATTCAGTGATTAATTAATTATAATAAATGTTGTTTCATTGTGTTATATATATCTAATCTCTTTATTTTCTCTTTCATTTTTACTTATTTTGATATTATATTCACTGAATAAAGTTTAGAACAGTGCCATCAATCTGATTTTAGTTCAAGAAAAGGAGGAGCTGCTATGGCTGAAATAGTTGATTTAGTTGATATGGAATGGATGAGAGGAAATCATCGTTTCTTTGATTATATTATGGAAGCAAATAAACTTATTGGACAAACACAACTTGCTGAAATTCAAAAAATTGTTCGAGCACTTTTATATAATGGTGAAGGACGTTTAGTTGCAACACATAGAGAACAAATGTATAAAAATTGTTATATGATTTGGGGATTACCAAAAAGACATAGATTTGAATTGAAATATCAAGGGATATCCATTGATAATATTTGTAAAAGAATGGTTCGTCCTTATCCTGAAAGTAAGAGAAAGAAATAACTTTATACTATTATTTATTTACAAATGTATTTTTTTTGTAATTACACCAGAGGCTTTAACAAGAGCAGAAAGAGAAGGAGAGAGAGAAATTACTTATGAAGCTATGGAAGAAGAATTAGCTCGTCCAATTGAATGGCAATTTATAAATACTGGACGTGATCGTGGATTTTATTTATGTATGGGTGGTAATTTAGTCTATAGATATTCTGGTGGACAGTGGAAACAAGTTAAAGAAGAAATGGATATTGCTGCTAGAACATTGGTTTATGGTGATTTTGTTGATGAAAATATTTACTATGAAGGAAAACAAATCTCTCAAACATATTTTCATATTATTGATGCAATGTGGCTTGGAGGAAAAGATGTTCGAAATTTACCTTACTGTGAGAGGTAATGGAGAAAATGATGTGTGATTTAATGATTTATTTATTAATATAATGTTGATTTTATTTCATGTTTTTAGAAATGATCTTTGCACAATGTTTGCTAAATCTATGCATAAACCTATGATGGATAATTTTACTGGAGTTCGTGCAAAGAAAGCAATGGGTGTTGGCAAATTAGCAAATTCATTGACTCAGTAAGGGTTTTTTTTTAAATTACTACCTTATAGAAAAATTGAAAATATAAATATTAATTCCTTATTGCAGAGTACATACAAGACAAATTAAAGGACGAGGCGATCGTACTACAAAACCAGTTGTTCCAGTAGATTTAGATGATAAAGATCCAAAAGCTCCAATGTTTCATCCAGCAGGATATCTATTTCTTCGTGTAATGAAACAAAATAATTCCAATGGAGATTTTCTGTGAGTTATTTCATAAACTAATATAACTAACTTGATAATGACTAAAAATTAAACCAATTTTGATAATAATAGCTTTACAATGAGAAATCGTTTGTGTTGGAGCTGGAGAGAACAAGGTAGGGTAATTTACCTTATTTCTTTTTAAATACATAACTAAAAGTAAATATTTTTATTTCGTTTTTCAAGATATGGATCCAAAAGGAAGCGTAAGTTTTTGATTTTGTTTGTATACATAATAACATCTACTACTAACTAATAATTTATTTTTTGTAGGTGACACCAAGACCATCAAATGCAGAAGGATTACGTAGTACTGTTTTGAATGCTGCAACTTTGGTGTCTTTTATTGAAAATGCTTTCAAATCTTCTGCTGTTAAGAAGTAATCTTTCTTCTATACTATATGGATTTTATATTCTGATTTATTTACTTTCCCATCATATACAACTTCCCTTTAATTATTTATACTAATTCAATTATTATTAGTATTATATTGTACATATATTATATGCTTACAGTATCACTTTTTCATCGTACTACTAATGTAATAATAGTATTATAATAGTATACATAAATATTGCTTTTACAGTGATCTAGTTTAAGTACTTTTTCTTGTTATCTCTCTGTTTGTTGCAGCAGTTTATATCAATTTATTTATGTTTAATATATATATATATCAAGTACTATTAAAAAAGTAGATTGATTACAGGATATTATTTAGTCCTTATTTATTAGAAATGTCAAAAAAGTTAAATAAAATCATATATAATTTATAATGTATATCTGTAAAGATCTTGATTATATGCAATGTTGTTTGTATGTATGACAAAAATTACAAGTAATAATTATTATAATGATTTTGTAAATGACAGTAATGTATGAATTATTATTTGAGTAAGTAATAAAAATCAAATGAATATACAAACACAATGAGATTATGAGGTCATTCACCTTTTTTCTTTATTTCGAGACATTATTGTGAAAACTGTATTTAAATTGTCAATTTTGTAAACGCATGCGTGTTGTAAGAAGAACGGCGGCGTCTTTTTGTCTCGAGAACAAAAAGAAATCTTCTCCCGCTCTCCTCCATTGCTTTTTTTCTGATCACAGCAAGGTGTGAGTGAGAGTGGCAGACAGACGAAAAATTCCTATAATTTTGAAGTTTTATTTGAAAAATTTGGACTTTTACACATCAGTAGGATCTGCGAAAGTTATAAAAGGTAAGTTACCACATTTATATTATAAAATTTCTGTCAAAATATTGACGTGGATCAAAAAAAAATAAGTTTTATTTTTTCATTCGTTCTTTTAGACAAGAAAATTCAGTTGATACAATAATAATACTCAACAACAATGTTTTCAAATTCCAAATCTCAACAAGAATTGGCAATTGAGTTAATAATTAAGCAAGAGGTGTCATGGACTGAACGACCTTTTTATGTTGGACAAAAACTCAATTTTAAAACACTTCAAGTAGAAGATCCATCTCTTTTCTACATTACAATTACTGATGCAATTGGTTTAGCTGAAAGACAAAAATTGGATGCTTTGAAAGCTGAATTGGAAAAAGGAACAACAAAATTAGTACCACTTTCAACATATTCTGATGAAGCAAGACAAATTGGTATTCCTGTAATAGTTAAAATTGATGGACGCTATCTTCGTGGTCAAATTGATAATATTATGACAAATCTAGCAAAAAAACATAGTTATGATGTTTCATTAATTGATGAAGGAATAATGTACACAGTTGTACAGGATCAAGTATTTTTTCCAAGTCCTGAATTATTAAGAGTTCCAAAATTGGGTATACCATGTACTTTATTTAATTTGGAAGCAATTCCACCAATAGAACCTCCACAAAATCCTATAGATGAATTAACTTCATCTGGATGGTCAGCTAAAATTAATTGGGCTGAAAAATTGACTGGAAAACAATCATCTATGGTCAAATTTTTAAAAATGTCTGAAGATGGTATGTTTCAAGTTTCTGTAGAAATTGATGGTGTAGATTTTGGACTTAAAATAAGTAACGATGAAGAGCAAACTTATGCAATGCCTGTTGCACCTACAACTATTTCAAGTACTCCTGATTCTTATCCTAAATGTGATTTTTCATCATGGGTTCTTTTCAAAACTAATGTTTATGGACTTGTATTCAATAAGAAGAAGGAAACTGGTGTATTTCAACTTCATACTAATGCAGCAAATCATGTTCTTACTAAATGTGAGGAACTTTCTGATGAAATTGGAAATGTAAGTTTTATTTATTTATTTGTTTTAAAAAAATTTTATGCATAAAAGCATGCTTATATTTTTTTTATTTATTTTGTAGGTATGGACTAAAGTACCTTTCGGAAGAAGTGTTGGAAGTCCTGTAATGGCAAAATATGAGGATGGAATTTGGTATCGTGCTATTATTACAGCAGTAAAGCCAGACAAATGTAAAATTAGATTTGTGGATTATGGAAATGAAACCATTGCAAGTTTTGACGATGTATGGAAATCAATATTATAATAATTTTTTTTTCTTCTGAAGAATTTTTTTGCATATATCTTAATTATAATATATCTTTTCATTTTTTTGTCAAATAGCTTGCATCTGTACCACCAGCTCTCATGGTTTATCCAGAGACAGCAATTGATTGTGTCATTAATGATTTTCTTGGTCTTGGAAATACATTTACTGAAGAGCAAGCAGAAGAATTTAAAGAACTGATTGAGAGCAAAGATTTGGTAGCAACAATTGATAATCACTGTTACAGCTATGACAAGAAAGATAATTGGTAAAATAACGCATAATTTTTTTCTTTTTTTTTGAATATGAAAATATAAAATAACATATTAATTATTATATATGATAATATAGGGTCCTCATTTCTCTCTATCTTGATGACAAGACCAGTATAAAAGAAAAATTAGGACAAAAACCTGTTGAAATTTTAGGACAACATATCAATTCATCATCTCTAGCAACTCAAGAGGCATTAACTTTATTTTTAAATGAAAAAGAATATTTACCAAGTATTGGGTCCATACTTTCGGGTGTTTTTGCCACTGTTGATTCACCAGATAATATGTGGTTTCATTTCAACAAAAATTGTGAAAGATTAGAAATTCTTAATGAAGAATTATTTCAATTTTATGGAAAATGTGGAATTGGAATTAGTCCTACTTTAATGCAAGAAGGTGCTTATTGTGTAGCACAACAAAGTGAAGATGGTCAATGGTATCGAGCTAAAATTATTGGAAAAGCTACTTCAGGTGATCAAAAGAAAATTACATTTTCTGTATGTTATATTGATTATGGAAATGTCGAAGATGGATTGACAACACAAAATATAAAACCATTAATGACATATTTTTCAAGATTTGAAATTCTTGCTACAAAAACTATGCTTTCTACTCATCCATATAATACAAAATGTGTATCACTGGATGAATTGGCTGAAGAAATTTTAGATTTTGGTAAAGGAGATTTCTTAAATGTTAAAATTACTGATAGAGTTCAAGATACATTTGTTGTCAGTGTTGATTATAAAGGAGAAGATTTAACTGGATTTTTGGTGAAAATGGGGAAAATTATGGATTCATCTGAAGAAGCAAAGAAAAAATATGAACAAGAACTAGAACTTAATAATAAGAAAAAGATTCTTTCAACAAGACCACATGTAGAAGTACAAAATTCAACTCTATTATGTACAACAGCATCATCAGTTTTGACTAATGGCATTTCTTCATCTTCTTCTCAATATGACGAGGATATTACTGACTCAAGATTAGCAACTTCAACAACTGCTACAATGATTTCAGTTGCTGATAATATTTTGAAACAACAGCAACCACTTAATTTACCACCAGGTGAAAAGAAAATGTGGGTAGAGCTACTTCAAGCTAGTAATGATGCTACAAATATAATGAAACAAATGTTGAATGTTGGTAAACGTCTTGATGAAGCTTTGAAAAAAGTCAACTCAATTCTCAAACTTGACGAATTAAAGTAGATGTTTGTCTCTTTTTTTTTCTTGTTATTATATATTATGAATGCCTTGTTTCTCTCTCTCACTTTCACACTTTATATGCAGTATACTACTTTGTTTCCTTTGATTTATATTACTTTACCAGTTTTTGTAGTGCACTTGTACTATGTGCAATTAGTTGATATATATATATAGTGAGTAGTAATATTAATAATAATAATACAGATTTGTGTGTGCGTGATTATAATAATTCGGTGAAAATATATTGTTTTTTTTGCAATTTGTAACTTATGTATACTGCAGAATTACATGAACTAATAAATAAATTATGGCATTCAACAATTCTTTTCTGAGTTATCTTCTTAATGTGTAGTGTATACTTTATTTATTTTTCACAAACATTGTGTACAAGATAAAGCTATGATTGTTGTTGTATTTATAAACAATTATTAATGGCGAAATCACAACTTCTTTTTTATACTACTATTAACAATAATAATTATAAAATAACTCAGCTTTATTATATACAATAACTTATGACGACAAGGAAAATCCTCCACCATAAAACTCGACTCTTTCTTGAGGTTGAACAAATGCTAACCAATCTGATGTATGAGTTGGAAGTAATCCCATAGATTGACATTTGTATAATGCTAAACCAAGATTTAAAACATTACCAATACAATATACTAATTTTTGTACAAGATGATGACTTCCTTCAATTGCTTTAAATGCTGTTGTAATACTGAGCAAAGCTTTAATTGGACGCATAAACAACATTCCCACCATCATAATTGGAAAGATTGAAATAGAATTTCCAGCCATATACATTAGAAAGAGATTCATTGGAACCTAAGAGAAAAGAAGTAGTGGTCAGTGAACAGCCAACAACAGTGACAGCAGAGTGAGTAACCAATATCTAATTAATCTTGTTAGTTTTTTTTACCTGTTTAATTGGACCAAGTGCAAAATCCCATGATCTCTTTACAATCAAATTAGGATCAACATCTCTAGTAGTATCTGCGTGATGATGAGTGACACTTGAATTATAACCTGGTGGGTTACATACATCATTTGCTCGTTGTCTACAAACAAAAATTAAAGAAAATTGATTGATGATGACACAGCTAAAATCTGCTATATCATACAAATTAACTTTTTTTTGGTAAAAATTAAGTTATATGAACTAATTAATTACCTCTGAGTATAATCCAATGTCCACCGAAACTTTTTTCCAACAATTTTTTGATTTTGGGCCATCTTGAAGTGAATGACAAGAAATTATTTTTTTAATTTTGCTCAATTCTTCAATAAAATGAAAGTGCGATTGATTTTATACTGCCGCCAAGTTTATTGTGAGCTCGTGTTGTTGAAAAACAAAAACATGTGCAGAATATAATGTGGTGGTTAGTGACCGGTTTTGTGAATTGTTGTTTGCTTTAATTTTAAGCTATTTACTGAATGAATTTAAGGAAATTAAAAACAATGAGTCAATTTGCTGTAGCAGCCAGTTATACAACTGGCAGACTTGGTCAACTGGAATTAACAACAATAAATTCAGATGTAAAACAAGTGTCCTCATCATCATATCAAACGCCCATGTTTTTTATACACACTTTGGTAAGTAGGTCAAACATTGCAAGCTAACATATTGACCTTTTATTAAGACATGTCAATTGTTTTTTTTCTTTGTTTGACTAGAGTGGCAGCATTCCACATATTTCATCTGAAGTTTTTGATTTAATTTTTCCATCAACGTCAAGTTCTTCTTTACCAACACCACTTCAGATTTCTACAGAATCAACATTAACATTTCACAAAGCTCTTGAAAAATATCCACATTCTATATCAAATTTTGTTGGTTTATCTAAATGTCCAACATTACTTACAATTCAAGATCCTATTAAAAAACCAATTAGTGGATTTAATGATAAAACAGGAATTTCATTATGGAATCGTATGGGTAGAAATACAATAAATGTACAAGATTATCATCAAATTGTTACAAGTTATCAACCAAATATATTTCAATTAATAGCAGATTATGATGTTGATAGAAAAACAAAATTAAAACGTTTAAAGAAAGCTACAACTCGTTCTGTTGAATATTTGGATGAATATTTATCACTAAAAAATAAATCACCTTCATCTAGTCTATTTGTTACAATTGAGAAAATGTGGTTTATACTTGATCCTGGAGAAGCAACAAAGACTATTACAAAATTATTAGAAAAATCAAATTTAATTGATGGATTTATTATTAATGGATGGCTAGGAAAAGATTTATTAGTACATGAAAATAAGGAAGAAACATTTCAAGATTTTGAAATTCTTTCTGAAATTATTAAAAAGTTACCTGAAAATAAATTGAGACATATTAGTGGTCCTTTTACACCAGAAGAAATGATAGAATTAGTAAAGAAAGGTGTTGATAGTTTTGATACTTCAATCGTAACAATAATGACAGAAAATGCTCAAGCTTTTAATTTCTTTGATTTGAAACAAAAATTCTTACCTACTTATTCTTCTGTTATTGTAACAACTAATGAAGATTTGCCTAATATTGTAAGTTCTGATTCTATAAAGACTGATAATAATGAAGTTTTGCTCAATTTAAAAGATAAAAGGTAAGAAAAGAAATTATAATAATTTATGTACGACATAAATATTAATTATATTATTATTTTTTGGTTGCAGATATTTTGATGACTTCCGTCCAGTTTCAAAACATTGTTTATGCTACACATGCAGAAAATTTACTCGATCATATATTCATCATTTACATTCTACCAAAGAACTTTTAGCATCAGTACTTCTTATGATACATAATTTGTTTGTGATGGATCAGTTATTTCAAGCTATTCGTCACTGTCTTAAACATGACGCAGAAGAAGCCGCAGACTTAAAATCTAAATTGTTACCTCAACTTCAAAATCATGTGCAATTTACATTTCCTCCTCCTTCTGAAGACAATGACAAAATTCAAGATAAATCAACTACAATTGCTGAATGATTTATAATATGTAAGTTTATTTTTGAGTATTTATTATTTTACATTTCATAACTAAAAATCACACGAAAAAACTTTCTTTTTTGTTCAGTTTTCACATACATTCATGTTTCATATAATAATTTATATCACTATAATACGTTTTTAAAATGTGATGTATCAGGACTTGCTTGGTATATATAAAATCACAACGAACAGATTCCTACTATGATATCATTATAAAAATTGTCAGTTCTTTTTTTCACAACTCTAAAAAATAAGAAAACTTTGAATACGTCGTGGAAATGCAAACAAATACTTCTACATTCTTTTCTAAATAAAATAAACTAACAAGGGACAAAAATAGTACTTCCCTTTTTCTCTCTCTATTGTCACCATTGAATTGATTGATTGTATTACAAAAGCTTATATGAATCACTATTACGTTCCATTATTAATTTGAATTTTTGTCAATTTCTCAATTCTATTATCTGATCTAATGTAAGCTAGTAGACCTTTTGTATTAAGAGGATCACTTATATCAGAATAGACAATAGGACTATCATCTAAAGTTGTAAAATGACCACCAACTGTATTAATTAATGCGTGAGGACCACATAGATCCCACTTTTTAATATTAGTTGTGTGAATATAAACATCTGCATCTCCACTAATTACTTGTAAAACTTTATATCCAGCTCCTGCTGCACTTTTGATATTAACAACTTGTTGAGAACCTAAAACTTCCCTAGTTAAATTGGCTACTTGGCCAGCATGAGATCTTGAGACAACTATTTTAAATGGAATTTTAGGATCAACATATTCTTTAGCATTTGAGTTTGGTGGATTAGAAAATTTTGCATTTTTTATCATTAAAAGGTCAAGGTCTCGACTAGTTCCAAAACCAGCTACTCCCCAATAAGTCTTATGTTGAAAAGGACGGTGAACAACGCCGAGAATAGGAACTCCTTTTACTGCTACTCCTACCATTGTTGTCACATACTCAATCAAATTTTCTGTCAATGATTAAAGACAAAAAAATATATAATAATCGTAGTTAAAAACAAATCAAATTATTATTATTTCTTTTCTAAATACCTGTATATTCTTGAGTAGCATCTAGAGGATCAATATATACTTGAATATCATTAGAATCTACTAATTGATCATGAGTCATTATACTCATAATTTCTTTATCTTCTACAGCAGGCATAGGAATCTCAGAGAGATCAGGAGTTTCTGTATCATGCTCTTCTGAAATTACTTTAATTCCTGGAAAGGCTTCTAAAAAACAAGTATAAAAATAGTTAAAACATCTATATCTAAAATGTAAATAAGTTAAAATTGTTCATTACTTCTCATTCCATAAAACATGACACGATGAGATCTAAAATCTCCTTGAGTAACTCTATCTTTAGCTCCTTCTTTTGTTCTTCCTATTTTTATGGGAAAAAATAATCAAAAAAATTAATTTTCATTGATTGATTATAAATTAAATGTTTTTATACCTTTAATTTCTTCAGGAAGCTCTGCTGCTGATTTCCTAACATTAACAACTTCAATACCACCTCGTTTGGCTACATCAACTGCTGCAATGAGTAATTGTCTCAGGCTGACTTGTGAAGGATTTTTTCCATAAGGAAATGAAGCTGAATTTCCATCTCCACTATTGGAATAATAGTGTTTGCTGTCACTACTAGTAGTATTTGATTGACCACCACCATAAGCGTATAAAAGAAGGAGTAAGCAGCCGATAAGAACAAGTAAGACGCCGTATTTATTTACGCGAATTGTTCCACCGAGATTCATTATTGACATGACAGAGACAGGCTCTAGTCTTGATGATAAAGTTAATATTTCTATTCCTTAGATAGTTTCTAATATTTTTAATAGTCTCCAATTTACATTTTCTGTTATACTTTTTTTAATCACACCACTTGTGCTAACAAACAACAACAATACTTTTCTTCTTTTTTTCAATGTCAAACTTGTCAGCTCAACAAGCAGGTGTTATGTACGAGCACATGGAAAAGTTGTGTTGATGGTGATGGGTAACTGGTGTTGTAACTGCTGCTGACGATAGTAAATTTTTTATTACTCTTTAGTTGATAAAGCAGTAGTATAATATAATGTAAACTAGATCACTTGTTATTTAGCTCTAGTTAGTACAAAAATGTGCTTGAACCTGCACAAATATATTTGATATCATCATGGTAAAACATTACAGTAAAACTCGTGGCTAGGAAGAAAGCAATTTGTGCATAACATTATTAGTAGGAATATAATTCTGAGCAAAGTACTGTCTGCTCCACAATAACTAGACCATGTATCACATTCTTTAGCAAAAGATGAGACGGCTACACTGTGTCTAACACCATCGAGAGAGTGTTGTTTGTTTTTAATATTATGATTGTAGAGTAGTATGCCAGGAATTTGCGTAGTTCATATTCAGTTACTTCATTTATATATTGATGATGATGACAGCTTTAAATTGCGTTTGTGTCTGTCATGGAAAACTCATATAAATGCTCTCTGGAGAGAGTGAGTACTAAATGTATGTCAGATTATTATCATCATCTTCTGGAGGTAATATGCGTAGTGTTTTTCTTTTCTGTTGTAGTTTTTTTGTATCATGATGTTGTTGTTGTTATTATTCTATAATAGTTAAATGCGTAGCTTAGATAAATGATTTAGTGTGTGGATCAAGAAAACATAGTGTAGAACAAAAAAATGGAAATATTTTTAAGGTAGAAAAATAGGTTACGTAAAATGTTAGAGGCATTTCATTGTCAATAGTTTTGTATATATATATAACAAAAAATTTATAATACGTAAAAGACTCTTTCTTATAAACTTTAAAAATAAATCTATTATATACTAATAATTTATGGAATTCTTTTCAAATTCCTTTTTAAAACAATCCTTTTTACATGCTCATGTAAAATATACTCCTAAAATAATCTTTTCTTTTTTCATAGAGTGTTGTTATACTTGTCTAATAATTTTTGTGTAGAGTATCTCATATATTTTCATCTACTCATAAGGGTGTAGCTTAGTACTTGTCGATAAGTGAGGTTCACTCAACCTATTTGTCTAGACTTTTGTTTGAAATATATATTATGATGATTAAATTGGTTAATTTTGCTTGTTGCTAGTGGCCTGTAGCTAGTCAACTGTCAAGGATTGCTGCGTAGAACATTAAAGTTTCTACACTCAACCTATCAAGTTTTTCAGTACTGAAACATAGTGTAGTAATCATCAGTAAGAAAGTATAAAGTTTTGTTTAGTTGTTAGTCATTGCAGTTTGAAAAAAAGACGAAGCAAAAAAGGTACAATACTCACGTAACATAACATAGAAACTAACACAGTAGTAGGTATATGTTTTTTAACTATAGTTCGTTATATGTCAAAAACAAGACATTTATTTACTTGAGTCAGCTGTGAGCTGGAGGATAGCAATATAGCATCTGACTGACCCAAACAAAGGAGCGTAGTAACTAACTTCTCATTTGCTCTACTACTACACTACAACAACAACTAAATACAATAACGTATATACTTTATTATTATAAAGCACAACTAGATTAGTATTTACATATTACCTTGTTTGTAGTTATATATATATATATATATATTCAATAATAATACATGTTGTTACCAACTATACTCTAGTGAAGTTTTTGATGTGTTGTTTTGTTATTGTTTAGTGATTATATTATATTACGTCCTCGTCGTTCCTCATGTGTATATTGTTTAGTAGTCAATCTCAAGTCATATAGTTAACACCCCAGAAAGTAAGCAAAAAAGAAATAAGAGAGAAACAACTGATATATTCATCACATCACTGTATTATTTTGTATACTATATCTATATTTTGTTGTCTGTTTGGGGACTAGACATATTTTGCTTACTACAATTAATTACAACAAGTGAGCCCAGAGACGTTAGTTTACATTAAGATAGGTTACGTTAAGAAAAGGTAGGTGTTTCTTCTCTCTCTAGGACACGACAGAAATTATTATTTTCCTTGTTTATTATTTGTTATTATTATTGTGTTGTGTCTCTCTTTCACAATTACAACAACGATCTTCTTCTTGCCTCATTATTTTCTAGTTAGTAGGTGAGGTCAGAGAGTAAACAACTACAACACCAACAAAATCATTAGAGATTTTTTCTACGTATTGCATCATTCTATATCTATTATCTACAAAGAATAATAATAATAATAATAATAAAATGGACTAAGAGAGAAAATTAAGGACCTTGACACTTTTTGTGTGTAATCCACTACGAGTAGGAGGAGGAGAAAATTTTTACAGTGTGGACAAGAAACTTGTCACCTGTACTATGTTGGATTTGGATGTTGTTCCGGAGCAGGGTTTACAATGTGAACAATGGGAAATTTTGCTGGGTAAAATAACGAAATATTTATTTTTTTATTATTGATTGTTTAATATATTTTTTTTGTAATCTTGTTCTATTTGTTATTCTAGGAATGCATTTTTCCCAAGCTGTGTCAATAATTCAGTCCCATGTACGAGTAATTAAAAGTGCTCATGTTGTATATAATGAAAGCGTAAGTATTATTACTATTTAATATTAATATTTTCATATATAGAGTATAACGTTCAAATATTTTTTGTCCTATGAATATTGATTGAAGAATCATGATGAAAAACACATTTGGACTTTGTTTACACAGGTTCAAATGTAAATAACAGTAGTAGTAGTACTATGTAGCATATTATAGGGCGAAATCAAGAGGAGAGCGTGAACAGTGAACGGTTATCTCTTGTAGACATGATTATGATATCATCAATATCAAATAGAGATTTAAGCTTTAAACTAACATAACGTACTTTTTTAATTTTTCTGATGATGCAATGAGAAGCAAGTCAAGAGTCAAAACTCGTATCATTTAATAATATCATTGACTCTATACAACTATATAAACGTTAGTAGTAGTAGTCTTTGATACGAACGACGTCACTATCAAATAGATTAATCCAAGAGTGAAATGAAGGTGACACGCAGTCAAAGCTAAGTAATAAAATGTGTAGTTGTGACTCAGATTATGAGTGTATATGCTGATGATTGATTAGAATACAATGTGACATTGACATCACATGTTAGTTACTATATAATCTCTCTCTCTCTTTTCTTTTCTTTATGATTTTTTAGGATCCTTTGGCAAATGATCTAATATTGGATTTACCACATGATGGTTTACGTCTCATGTTTGAAAGTCGGTCACAAAGGCTAAAATTAATTGAAGTATACAATTTAAAACTTGTCAAGTTAAAATACTGTGGAGCAATTTTCAATAGTCCTGAAGTGACTCCTTCAGTTGAACAAATTGATAGATGTTTTGGAGCCACACGTCCTGGATCTTTCGACAATAAACGTCATCTTTTTGCTCTCAACTTTCGAGGAATCAATTTTTATTTTCCAATTGAACAGAAAAGATATGATCATTCAGTTGATCTCCAATATCAGCCCCATTATAGTCATGGTTTAGGCTCTCTTCGTTGTAAGTTTATTAAAATTATCTTTTTTTTTAACTAAATTGTATGTATGAATAAATCTTTAATACAAATTCTTTTTCAATTTTTTCTATCAAGTTTCCGGAGATGCAGCACCAGTTTTATCTAAGATGATATTGTATTCTGGAAACAACATTGAAGCTCCAGTGCCACCTTTACCATCTATATGTTATAAAGGACAAATTTATTGTGACGAATGTTCAGTTCTTCGCTCTTCAAATGGAATTAAAACACTTGGTCTTCATCTTCGTCTCTTTACACATTCCACTCCTCATCATGCTGCCCACAATAGTTTGTTGGAACCTACAAGAATTACTATTGAACGTGAAATAATGTTTGGCGATACTGCTCAAGTAGTCGTCTGTAAATTGGGAACTCCAAGTCGAGTATATTTCAAATCAGATGACAAGATGAAGATACATTCAAAAGAAGCTCATAAAAGAGTATCAAGTACAAAATCAGATTATTTTTTCAACTATTTAACTTTAGGAATAGATATTTTATTTGATTCTCAATCTCATCGAGCTATCAAGTTTATCCTTCATTGTAACTATCCAGGGCATTACGATTTTAATAGGTAAGTAGTACGAACGATTTAATCATTTTATTATTATATTATTAGTTTAGTATTATTATGATGAATTTTGAATTTTTTAAATGTAATCTCTAGTTACCACCGATGTCCATTTACTTTACGTCTTGGACGTCCCAATTCATCATCATTAGTTGGAGCAACAGCCGAGTCACTACCACCTCCTCAAGTTATTCAACCACCACCTATTCAAAATAACAACAATCGAAGCAAAGGAAATAATAATTCAAAATCTCCCAAAGTCAAAAAGAATGGGAATAATAATGGAAATAATAATAACAACAACAACAACACTCATAATAAAATGGACAAGTTATCATCAATGATGAGTATGACAGAAATTAGTAATACTAATAGTATTGTTGGTGGTGGTATTCAACAATCACAGCAGCAAGGACTTGTCGAAAAAGGTTTTATGACCGTAAATTATGATACACGTTGGGAGGAAGTTAGTGACTTTGTAACTGAAAATTCATCTATCAATAGTTCAGCAATGGCAGATAGTGGAAAAGGTTTGCTACGACCAGTTGTTTTGACACGGTCTAGTTCAAATAATCCATTTGGCTCTAGCTTATGTTATGGAGTTCAAGATTTGATTTTTGAAGTTATGCCTAATGATCATATTGCATCAGTAACTCTATACTATACTGGAGATGCTACTGCAAAAGATTCTATGTTGGGAGATACGGTCTCATTATCTCATTGATTTTTTTATTTTTAGTTATAGATACAGTTTTTTTTATATTATAGAAACTTGAGTTTTTACTTACAAGTATATCAAGATATTTTATTTATAATATTATATTATTATCTCTGCGACTATATGTATGTGTATTTTATAACTACATGATAATGTAGGGAATATATAGCAAAAAAAACCTTTCAAACTTTATTAGCGGTAGAGGAGGTTCAAAAGAACGATATGTACGTACAGATCAAGAGAGAGGGAGAAAAAAAAGCAAACAAAAAAGAAATTCAATCCGTCATTGAGCTTCTAAGCCATAATATTTATAATAATAATAAAATAGAGTGTGCCCGATGCTTTTTGTATAGATTTTGTAGATACACGCACAACCTTCTGTCCTTACTATAATGACCTGATATGATAACATTTTGTTTAGAGAATTTACCTTTGAAACTTGAAATCATTAATAGTATTTGTTGTTCTAGTGTTTGTATTTATTGCTGTAAAAGGTTGTGTAAAAATCAGCCAAAAAATATCCAATGATTTTTATGTATATATTATAAATATATATTTATGACGTTTAAAAAAAGTTTATTAATTACCGATTATAATTTTTGTGACATTTCATAAAAGATATATTTCGTTATAAAGTAATTACAAATTAATTATTGTTGTTGTCGCAGATAGATAGATAGTTTGTAGAGACAAATTTTATGTCATCTTTCTTGTGTTTGTTGTTCTTCTTCTCAGCACTATTACTATAAAAAAAAATAAAAAATAATAGCATGAAAATGAAAGCCAGTTGTATTTGTGATGATGTGCATTTGATTGTACAAGAGATAAAAACGTCGGTTATATATAATTAGTCTTTTTTCTCATGATGACATGTGTACCTATAGTTAGTAGCCAATGAATTAATTAATATTATATATAAAGTAAGTATTGATGTACTAGTAATAATGAAATACCTACTTGTAAAAATTGTTAGATTTTAAGATTATAATAATAATCGCATTCGCAATNGTAAGTATTGATGTACTAGTAATAATGAAATACCTACTTGTAAAAATTGTTAGATTTTAAGATTATAATAATAATCGCATTCGCAATTTGATCGTTTTTTATACAATATATATTAAATATTATGTATTTCTAGTGATAGTTAAGAACGACCTACACAGTGTCATTTTACTCTATTATAAATATATATATATATATCAATATTATTATTATCAGGTATTTCCACTGGAGAAATAGAATCTCTTGTCTCTTTCTAACGGTGGATTTTCTCTTGAAAAGTACATTTTATAGATTTTAACAAACCAAAAAAGAAAAACGCTTTTGTGAGGTGGTATGTGGAATAATAATAATAGTATGTAAAAGATGAGAAAGTAATAACTGAGAAAAAAAAACAACGCACCGTCAACTTTCAGATCAGGCTTGATCTATATTATAATTATTATTCTATGATGATGAAGGAACCAAATCGCATAGCTTTTAGCATTATATATTTGTAAATGAAAGAAGAAAGAGAAAGTGAAAAAAACGCTAAAAAAATATTACTCTCTATGATGTGTAATAATAATATAAGAATATATAGATATATGTAAAAGTAATTATTTAACAAAAAGTTGTAAAGTTGAAAAATAATGAGATTTCGTCAGCAGGCTCAGTCGGAATATTTTTTTTGCCTGACTACTTGAAAATATAAGAAAGAAGAAAGAAAGCAAAAGTTTAAAGAATGAAAATTAAAAAGAAAAATACAAACAAACAAAACAAAACAAAAACATTTCTGTGATTTAATCTTTTTGTAGTTGTAATAATAATAAACAAAAAAAAATGATAGAAAATAATTAATATAATGTAAAATGGTATATAATACACAAAAGATGTAAACCAGTTGAGAATAGGATAACTAAAACTATACTATGTTTACTTCATCAGTATATCTGTGTGTAATTAAGTATCTTGTACTACTGCTAACTGCATTGTGAAAAGTACACAATTATATTGTTATTATTATTATATCTAAGAAATCGCACCTAGAACATTGTAAGTGTAAAAACTTAAATTATTATTCTCTCAGACAAAGTAATGTAAAAAAATAATAATGTGTACTTAGCTCTCGTAAATAATTAATAATAATATTATTATTATTATGTAAGGACAGAGCAAGAAATTGCACAAAAAGGCAAAAAAACGTTCTCCAACTTTACTCGTTCACGACACACGAAAAAA
>VCNE01004874.1:0-11790 GCA_009869805.1 Oncopodura yosiiana
TTTAGTATCAATCATATACACTCACTATATAACTGTATTCATATTATTTTGTTGTTATCATTTCCTATCTTTCTTCCATTCTTCTGTATAATAAGCTAAAGTGATGATCGATACCTTTTTTTCTTTTCAATGGGAATTAAATAATTTATATATTCTTTAAACTATCATTATTATTAGAACATTAAATATTTTTTTAAAGAATAAATGTGTGTGTGTATATATAATATGTGTGATGACAACTCTAAGATATTTTTTTTCTTTCGTAATTTTTTATGGTCAATCATCTTCACTTGATAGGAGGAAGTTTGCAGCAAGAGTTTCATTCTTTTCACAAGCAAAGTAAGCTTGTACTACTAAATGTTCAGGAAATCCAAGTGATTTTAATCTTTCAATGGCTTCTTTATCTTCAGCTGTAATTTGTATTTGAAATCCTCCAGCTCCACCACCTTCTCGTACACCACCACCAACATTTCCTCCTCCACCACCACCACCTCCAGCTTCTTCATTTAGCAATCGAACAAATTCTTCTTGATTTTCTGAGATGACTTGTAAAAGTGCAGGATTTGTTTGACCAATTTGTTGAAGAACGGCATTTAGAAGTTGAGGATTTTCTCTAACTACTGCACGCATTTGTTCAAATTGTGGTTGATGATCGAAGGAAACCTAGAGGATCTTCTTGTCTATCAGGAGCTGCTGGTTGATTTCCACCACCACCTCCTCCAGGTGCAACTACATTAGGAGCGCCTTCATCTTGAGCAAGAAATTCTGGTGGAATTCCATTCTATAATAATAATAAATCATCATTATTATTTTTATATCATAATTTTCTTCTTTCCATATTATTATTATTATACTTACAATAAGGTATTCAACAGCTCTATCAGGATTATTAAATGATGCTCTTAGGGCTTTTTCCACTTCTGGCTTTTCATAACCCATTTGCATAATTGACTCTACTGTTCTATCAAATTCTGGTCCTGTGAGTAAAACGGACTCTGCTCCACCACCACCGGTACTATAAAAATAAAAGAGATGAACGTTTATATAAATAGTAAGAAAAATGATGATGGGAATTTAATATTATTATTATTCTGAATACCTTGTTGGAACATTTGGTGTAGTAGTAGCATTAGCTGACTTTGTTGTTGTTTCAGTTTTGGCTTCAGCTCCTGCTGCTGCTGTTGGAGTTGGGTCTACAGAATTAGCTGTAGGAGGTGGAGGAGTTGGTGACACAGCTGGTTTAGGTTTCGAAACCATTACAACTATAAATTTCTTTTCATCAATAGAGTATTCTGATAATGGACTCTCATCAGCTAAAATTTTTCCAGAGTAAATCAGTTTTTGTCCAGCTGCAGGATAGTCTGATGATCCTTTTAAGGCCTCAATCTGATCTTTCAGGTTACGAACCTTAATAAAAATAATTAATTAATTAAAAAATGCTTCGTCATGTCATTCATTGCCAACAATGTTAATTTACAGTTGGCGCCTTATTAATTTACCATTAGAACTAATAAAATGATTTTTTATTATTAAAATGATGACAATTACCGTTTGATCTGCTTCAATTTCAACAGTGAAGGTTTGCTGTTGTAAATTCTTGAGAGTCACCTTCATTTTGCTGAGTAGTGACAGTTAAGAAAAAACCCAAGTAAAAAGATTCAAAAGAGAAATAGAATTTTAAATTGGAAAAGTCAGTCACTCTTTTGCCAAAACGCCTCTGCTGATATTTGTGTAATGCAAAATAATGCTGATGTGAGATGAAGTTTTGAAATGCTTTCTCCAATAGAGAAAAAAAAATGTTGTCGAGGTACCGGCTCAATAGATTGCTCTCCTTGAACCAGAGATGGAATTGGCTCCTTTGCAATATGCCCCAAAAAATATTAATAATAAATGATGATGATGATGGAAAAAATTTCCATTTTAACAATAAGAAGATATTTTATTCTTGTAAGGTTAATTCTCTCAACACACAACATAAAAATAGTCGTACAATTGTAGACGTCCCCTTACTTGGCTTTTCCAGAAAGAATGATACCATCATACTAGAAAAATAAATAAAAAAAAATTATTAGTGATGATCTTGGTTAGAATAATGTACTTTGCTTTCGTATCATGCTCAGGAAAACTTGTGAGCATGAGTTGCAAGTGACAAAAAATTAATGTAGCACAATGAGTTTATAGTCCCAATTCATTTGGTGAAAAGGAACTCACATGATAACTGTGCAATTGAGAATACATTATTATAGAAAATGTTGCTTTGACTTACTTTCTGTTGGAACCATTTCATAGCATCTTCTTTTGTCAATTTATGACCAAATCCAACTTTGCCTACTCTCTTTCTCCTATGAGCAACGTTGAATCCAGCTCTACCAAGAACGACGTAAAAGTCTAATCCGTAGATACCAATTGAAGGATCATATTTGATTCCCAAATCAATGTGTTCTTGAATACCGAATCCAAAGTTTCCAGTATCTGAGAAATTGTCTCTTCTCAACTCGTATTCTCTAACCTGTTACATAAAAAATATATCAAATCAATTAATAATTAAGTCTCCATTTCACATTTCATGACATTTATTTATAGTCTACTTACTTTTAAACCTTTCTCTAAAATCTCCTCAGCCTTTGCACCACGAACTGTACAATGAACTGCAATCTTCTCATTTCTTCTGATACCAAAAGAACGTACAGTATATCTAGCTTTACTGAACACTGGTTGCTGTCCGGTCAATTGCTCCAACACCTGTTAATATAAAAAAATCACCATATTTTAATATTCTTCTCATCTTTTCTAATGATTATTTGTACGATACTCTTAGTACTGCCCTTCACATGAAAAGTGAATGCAGGTGGAAATATCGTTTATTTACTATCTCCTTTTATTATAAATAATATGTAACTCTAAAAGCTTATTATATAAGACATTCAAAGTCACAAAAAGGATTATTTTATCAAAATTAATAATTTACCTTTGCAGCTCTCGTAAGCCTATCACCAGACTCTCCAACACAAATATTCAGACATAATTTTCTGATACGGACTTCTCTCATAGGATTCTTAGATTTGTCTTTTTCTCCCTTCTTTGCTACTGGAGCTACTGCTTTAGCTTTTGCCTATTAAGAAAATAAAAATCATTTCATTAAGTTTTGTAATATTTTTCAATTAAAAATATGGTACAGCATGCTTCAAAATTTAATTGTGCCGCCGGCTTTCCCAATGTTAAAATCCCATATACAATTTTCCAACTCAATTATTTTATGTTAAAACTACATTCTAATTATAATTAATGACATTAGTAAATAGCTAATGAAATAATTAGTAATACTAGTCAAAATACTAATGTTAATTAACTGAAATTACTAAAAAATTATTAATTTACTCACCGCCATGCCGGATGATGATTTTCTATTCACGTTTCAACACACAGAATAAACTGAAGGAGACATCTAACAATTTTTGTAGCTTTCGTGCAAATCTCACTCTGCCCCAATATGAAAAATGATTAAAAAAGTGAAAGTTGGCTTTCTCCGTCTCAATGGCTTTTTTGGACTAATTAATTATTTATTTAATTTAAATTATTATCATTTCGATGTAACTACTTGTAGACTATGAACAACTATCAACAACTTTTATACATATTTTATAATTTTAAACTGCTACTAAACATCTGCATCATCAGGAGGAATTCCCAATTCTTCATCTGTCCAAGCTGCGATGTCCGGAAAGTCAAATTCACCCTTAGTACAGAAAAAGAAATTAATTAATATTAGATTGTAGATGAAGAAAATCATAAATAAATAATGATGATAATTAACATTACAATCAAATGCTCATAGTCTGTAAATACATGCCACAAAATCCACCACCACATAATGCCACCAAAGACTTCTGCTATCATTTGATGGTTCTTGGGAGCCATTGGGATTGTCCGATATATTCTGAAAGATAATTATTAAAACAATTTTAATATTTAATAATAATATTTGACTACCAATAAAAATGAATGATTTTGTAATTTTACTTACTCTGGGCCATGACCTCCAAATTTCTTTTGACTAGTTGAAAATAACCTTTGACCTACACCTTGTCTCACTCCAAGTCTGGCCAATGGCAGTAATTTAGAAGTGATCATTTTGTCACAATTTTCTTCTTCACTTTTCTAAAACTATTTATTTTGTTATTTCATATTGTAAACATTACAGAATGTCTTGTGGTTTATTTTGGCGCAAGTTGAATTTGAGATTTCCTCAATCCACAATCTCAAGAATCTTCCAGAAAGTTGCTCCACAAAAAAACTTTCAGTGTTCTTCAGTACTAAAAAATTTTGATAATTTTGTCTAAGTAAATAATAATGGGTGACGACGAAGAAAAATTGACTTGCTACAATCGAGGATGTGGGAAATCCTATAGGAAATCAGAGAATAGTGAAACTGCCTGTACTTTTCATCCTGGAGAACCTTTTTTCCATGATGCATACAAAGGTTGGAGTTGCTGTAAAAGGAAGTGTACAGATTTTACTGAATTCTTGAATATGAAAGGATGTACTATTTCATTTCATTCTAATGAGAAACCACCAGAACCAATTNGAATATGAAAGGATGTACTATTTCATTTCATTCTAATGAGAAACCACCAGAACCAATTAAAAAGCAAGAACCAGATGTTGTTATTGAAGAACCACCAACAATCAATCAACCTAAAATTAAACCAATGGAGAGACCATCAGTTGATACTCCGATGGTAATGATAATTTATTTAATTTATGGCTATTTAAAAAGATGTTAATTAATTATGACTATTTTATGTTTATAGGTTGAGCTTAAAAAGGAATTATCTCAATCACTAAAAACTCAGACTTATAATCCATCATCATCTTCTGGAGAAAAAAGTAATGGTGAAAAAAAGGAATTATCTCAATCATTAAAAACTCAGACTTATAATCCATCATCATCTTCTGGAGAAAAAAGTAATGGTGAAGTAAATCTGGAGCCGAAAGAAATTGCTATTGGGACTAAATGTGTTAATCAAGGATGTAAAGTTGTAAGTTTTAGTAAAATTAATTTATTATTATGTAAATGAAAGCAGTAATTGTAATAAATTAATAAATGTTCTGTAGGAATATCAAGGACCTGCTACAGATAGTGAAATTTGCCTTTATCATCCAGGAGTTCCAGTTTTCCATGAAGGTCTAAAGTATTGGTCATGCTGCACAAAGCGAACTACTGAATTTCAAGTATTTCTAGATCAAAAAGGTTGTTCAACAGGATCTCATGCATGGATCAAAGCTAAAACTGCTACAGAAGACGGTGAAGGAAATCAAATAATTAAATGTCGTCATGATTGGCATCAAACTGGAACTAATATCATTGTGACTGTCTATGGAAAGAAATTTGAATCCTGCTAAATCATTTGTTCAAGTCAATCCAGTCAAAATGAGGGTACAACTCTATTTCCCAGAGGAAAAAGGAGTTTTTAAAGAAGAATGGATCTTAGCTGGCGTAAGTATTAAGATATTATTATTTTTATACTCTCTCTCTCTCTCTTAATTCTTTCAACTATATATACTAAAAAGAATATATTTTATTTGTAACACAGATCATCACTCCAGAATTATCTACAGTACTGATGACACCTGCAAAGCTGGAAATCACTTTGAAGAAAGCAGAACCAATTTCATGGCGTAATTTTAATATACCTCAAGAACAATTATTAAAATCTGAAGAATCTACAATTAAAAAGTGTTGGAGTTGATCCATTGGATTTGAGTGATCTATAACACAACCACAATGTTGTTACTCTCTTTAGAAAATTGTCTAAAAATATCATATATAATAAGAGTTTGGCTGAAATTTGTATACTATAAACATTCTCTCTCTTTTCTACTATTCATTGGTGAAAGCATTTTGACTTTTACTACTCAAATTCTTTGTATAAAAAAAATATTCACAAGTGTATACCTTATAAAAAAACTCTAGTGTATAGTATGTGCTAAAGGGCATTTCGACAGGTTGATTGATTATATCCCATTTGTCTCTTCATTTCTTTACTTCTCTGATTCTCATGATCAATCTTTTTTTCTTTTTACCACCACCGTCTTTTAGTTTATTCTACCATTTAGTTTATATCATATCTACACTTTTATATTTTATATTTATGTACGCCATGAGATTTTTACAACTGACCATGCATTAATTATTATATCTACTATATATACATATATGCAAAGCCATATATAAGATAAGAAGATTAATGAAGCCCATCTCTCTCTCTCTTTGACTTTACACTAGAGAATACTTTCCAACAACAACTTTCTCTTTTATAAGCTTCATAATTCTTTATATAACTCATTTAATAAATAAATATGTTGTATGTACTATTAGCATACTGATAAAGGAGTACTACCCTCCGCTTATCGATTTTCCATTAAATAGTGTAGTAGTAGTAGAAACTTCTGGAGAGAGAGAGCTGGAGAGAAAGTGTAATGCTCTCGGGTTAAAGCCCGGCTTTACTTTTACTATAACATTTTCTCTACATCTTGAAGTGCTTTCTCTTTTCTCCTATCTCTGATCACTACACTTCTTTACCCTGTGTACAAAATGCATTGCTCATCAGTATAGTGCAGTGCCTTTACATCTTCCACAAGAGACTCAATATTAGCTGAAGAGAAAACCAACATCAAGTTTTGCCCTTGCGCGTACACCATAAAGAATCGATGAGTACTTATTTTGTATATACTTAAGGAATGTTAGTATAGTCTTTTGATTGTTGATATTTTGTGTCTTTGAAACGAAACCACTTTCTCTTTAATTAGTACACACCTACATGGAAAAGAAGTCTTTGATTGAGATTATGTTATGTGTATAGAGAAAATGAATGAATACCTTTTCAGTGTTTGAGTTATAAAAGAAGAAAGCAACAGATATATAGATATATATAGTATAGTATATTGCTAAAAGGTATTATAGGTATGTATGTAGAAGAGTATATGTAGATAAAGTTGACTTTTCCATTCATAATTGAATTTAGAGGATAGGAGGCTATGTATTTTTTATTTAGTACAAATTGACATAATTTATAATTTTCATAAGGACAACAACAACCTTAACCTTTTTTCTGTTATTTCTTTAGCAAGGCATGTGTCACGTTTACAATGCCTTGTCAAGTTGTATGTTTTCTCTTTTTGACTTACAGAAGAAATTTATAGAGTTATAGAGTAAAGAAAAGACTATACTATAGTAGAAGAAAAAAAGTCAAGTTGGTTTGATATACCAAGCTAAATATTTATACTGCTTATGTAACTTTATCATTTTTCTAGGTTTTTCTTCAAGACCTATGACTGTCATATAAGACAGTATCAGAAATAATATTTTAGTAACGTGTCATATGTTAGAAATGTTAGAACACTGTTAAAAACAGAGTCTCTCTATATACTGATATTAGGAACAAATCAACCACATGAGTGTTATAGAGAGAACTTTTTTCAATCAGAATACTGAATTACATAGTATAATTTACTCGTAGCATTGCTTTGAGTTGCTTCAACGTAGCAAAGATCTGACCTATTGCTTTACTCTGATATCCAGCACAATTTTCCAAAACTTTCACTGACTCTTTCTCCAGAAAATGTAAAAATACCATTTAAAGATGTCGTTTTTATTCAACTACCATTATAGTTTTAGCCAATTTTCCTAAAATTGGGTAGAAATACACCGTTATAAGCAGAATACTCTACTAAACCGTTATAAAGAGAGGCGATATAATGTATTTAGATAGGCTACTGGAAAGTCACCGTTATAGACAGGCATCTCCACTATAGTCATTTGCTCTACGTAGGCCGCTAGTCATATTTGCTCCTAAGGCTTTACAAAATTTTCTCTTAACCAATGATGTTTAATGCATAGGTAATGCATATCTTCATCATTTTGTTTTCCTAGTATAATTTTGCACTACATTTCATGCATGACTCCCATCACAAAAATATGAAGGATGGAACTTTCCAAATTGCTAATGTTATGAAAATTTCTTTTTCCACCAAAAGAATTTCTTTCCAAGTTGTTGTTGGTTGTATTGTACTGTACTCTTTTCTTTCCTTATAGAGACCATTGCGCTGAATTTCTCTACATTGTCGACAGAGCATTGGACACGCGCTACTTTACTATATCCTTTCACACTGTTCTCCTATAAGAGTGTCATAGTGAATACTAACTTTCTCTCTCTCTCTCTCTCGTGTACCGTAGTAGAGAAACTATCTATGTAGAAACGAAAACTTACTTCCATACTAGAGAAAAGTATAGAGAGACTCGTGCAGGAAAATTGTATGTTGGGCTTAGGGTTGCTTTTCTCTCCTTTCCTACACTATATACAACTTTGCTCGTAAGAGAAAGAGACTCAGTCACAGTCAGCAACTCTTTCAACTCTCACCCACACACGCACACTAAAAAAGAGAAAAATTTTTTACATCAGTTTCCTATAGAGGCACAGAGCCAAGGCAAATAGAAAAGCGGCTTAGAGGCCTTATATTATATATATAAGGAAAAAATCTCCCATGTTTATTTAACTCTTGGACTTTCCACCACACAAAAAAATTGAAACTTTTGCTGAAGAAAAAAGCGACCAAGAAACCTGAGACACAAAAAGTTGGGTGACATTCGACACTTTGACGTATACAATGTTTTCCTAGAAAGTTTTGCAACAGAAAAATAACAACAGTGGACTCTGTCTAAAGTATAAATGATAAAATCAACATTAAAGACTTACAGACCAAAAGGAAAAACGCAACTGGGAAAGGATATAGAATTACTGTGAAAGTTGAGTGAGTGGCGAATCTGTGTGTGTGGAGAGTAAAAGTGTGTAGAAATAACAGTTTTCTATTTTTAGACTCTAACATTACGTCTGGAGTAACGTGTCATAGTAAAAAAGGAAAGAGGAGGGATCAAAAGTAGACTAGCAACTCACTTTCTCTTATATAATGTCTACAGTGCATCTTTGAACTCTTTACTTAAAAAAAAGTGCTCCATGCTACATGACAGTTATTGATACGCTCTCACACAAATTTCCCTTACAGCCACTACATTTACAATTTTAGTAATCATCTTCATATGATTCTTCCCTTATAGAAGTTTTATTTCTCTATATAATAATTGAATACTTTTTTCTCCTCTACTTCGTCTATAGAGAAGTGACAAGCTCTCTATTTTAGTAATCATTTTGTACTTAAGATTCTTCCCTCATAGACGTTTTATTTCTCTATATAATAATTGAATACTTTTTTGGCCTATAGTGAAGTGACCATCTTGTACTAAGATTTTTCCCTTATAAAAGTTTTATTTCTCTTGGTAATAATTGAATACGTTTCTTTCGTCTATAGTGAAGTGACATCCTCATTACATTATAAAAGGTAGTGTGGCACATAGAGATAAAACGCTGGGCCAAAGACTCAAGAGTTGTCTAGAAGCTCAGAGAAAGAAGATAAAAGAAAAGGAAATAAAAGTGTTGGAAAGTGATGTTAGGATAAAAGTTGGAGACACAACATTATATTCAACAGAGCTCTTGAGCCACAGTTCAAAGAAATCAAATGTGGTGGTCTCCACTAATGACGAAAGTGGCTAAGAAATAGAACCTAATTTAATGCATTTGTTTTAAGGAGAGTAGAGAATACAAAAAAAGTGTTGTGAGGTGACAATGAATAATGAAGGTTTTGGTTAGCTAAAAATATACATAAGAGTCTCTATAGTTTGTTGAGTTAAAGGAGACTTTGTTAGTACAAAATTCTTTAGCTTTGTGAGTTTCTACATGGTTGGGCTGTGATGAAGAGTTTTGACTGAGTAAACTAATTAGTGTTGAAGTGTAACTCTTAGTTTGTCTAATAGAAGATATTTGATTGTTACCTCATCCTCAGGGGAAAACAAGACATAGGAGAGCTCGAGCTCATATAACTTTCTACTTCAGTGTCGTCTCTTATGTATCTTATGTATTCATCCTATGTATATATGGTATAGGAAACAAAAGTGAAATGAGAACATTGCCACTTTGTTGAATCTTATTAGCCAAGATTGAATAAGAGCTACACACACTAAGATTACATTTGGTACAGTGAAAAAGAAAGTTTTGCCTTGAGACGAAAATGAGCAAAGTGTCTTATGAGTGAATGAGTGAATCATTCAATAAGTGGTTGCTGATGTCGAATCCATCAGCAGTATGTTGGTATGAAGAGACAAAAACGTACGAACTATCAGTTTAATTGTAAGTGTAACATTGTGCAAAATCTATACAATATTTCATCGAGTTTTCTCCTCACCAGTTGGGTCGTTTTTAGTCCATGTTTCCTTTTTATATTCCTTATTGAATTTTTTTTGACCCATCATATTAATTACTGAGCAAGATGCTTAAATCTATTATTTTTTAGGTGTGCACTTTTACGTATCTCCTAGTCGGAGCTGCCATTTTTGATTCTCTTGAGTCTTCAACCGAGGCAAGACAATTTGAGGCTCTGCAAGGTATAGCAAAAAAAAATCATATTTAATTACAACAATTTTTGTTGTGTCTATATCGTACATTGCTATAAGGCTATAGCTCTATATAATGACAACCGTGGATATATGTATATATCTATAGCTGTAGCTCTATATATATCTTCCTCAGCTATACCTATAACGATGTCCAGTATAGGAACAACTTAATATAATTCAACACTCATTACAACAATTAACTATAATAAAGTATAGTTGAAATGAAATATTCCTCGTTGACTAAAATGAAGATGTGTAATATAAAAAAGTGACATTTTGTGCATTTGCTATGCAAGGTATAGCAAAATAAAAAATCATATTTAATTAATTAGAACAATCCAATATCTGTTGTGTCTATCTATATCGCTCTATATATCTTCCTCAGCTATACCTATAGCAATAAGAGCTATATAGAGACACCATAAATTGGACACTGATTGCAACTATTAACTATAATCAGAGTGACATTTTGTGCATATTTGCTATTTATTGTACTTTCTCCACAAGATTGTATATATAAAATAGTATATAGCTATAAAAAGAAGAGTAGATGAACACTATAATGTAATGTCACATATTGATATTATTACTATTAGGGTTTGTAGCCTTTTCTCTCTCCACACGCTTTCCCTACGTGTGGCTTCCATTTTGAGATATATATGAACGTGACACGAAGAAAGCCGCTGTCACGTCACTTAGCTTCAAACTTTCACTATACTTTTGTACATTGGAGCATTAGAGAAAGAATATAAAAAAAGTCTAAAGGAAATTGTGCTGGTGAAGCAACAAAAATAATTGAGTGTCAATTTACCTTACATCAGTTAATGATGACTTTTTTTCTTCTCTGCAAAAAAAGAGGAAAATTATGTTTTTCTCTCCAATTTTACATACTACCGAAATTTTTTTATATATAGAAAATATACTAATGGTGAGACATTGATGTGATGAAACAAACAACTGTCATGTCATATCAATTCTGTTTTATAGCCTTCGGCATATTAATGCATCATCATCATTCTTGAAAGACGATATGTATGTCGTAGAATTCAAATCAAGGAAATTAGATGTGCACACCTGTTCCTCTATATAGCAATATATTAATGATAGCAATCACAGCCTTACCTGACTAAAATGGGACTAGAGAAAGTACAGTGGACTCTCTCTATAACTCTTTATAACGTAAATCTGTCTTAGTAGAAATCTCAGTCTCCCGATCAATTCCCTATGTTAATACATTGCTCTCACTCTATAACGCATTTGTCTATAACGGAAATCTGCCTATA
>VCNE01004879.1:0-19120 GCA_009869805.1 Oncopodura yosiiana
TACATAATACTTCAAAAAACCGTCTCTTAAAGTCTACAGTAACTAGTTCCACTTTTAGTTCCTCTCAACGTTATTTTATTTTATAAGGTTTGCCTTCCTTCTTTATATGTATATCATCATCATCGTCATCATCAGAATAACAAAGTTTTAGAGCGTGTCGAGCAATCAATACTCAGCTTTGTCATATAATCGAGTCTCTTTTATGGAATAAGTGAGGAAAGTGAAGAGAAAACTAAGCCAAACTTTTAGTTGAGACTTTCTCTCTCTCTCTTCATTGCTCTCGTTTGTGGCTTATGCAATCTCACAGTTTTGAGGTTATATAAAAAAAACTTTTTAGTATTTAGAATTGGACAGGTTAGTGGTAGCAATGACCTTTATCTACCTAGTAGTACCTTTACTCTTCGATAGCAATAAAAATTTACTTCTGTTGTGGAATACAATCTACTAAATAAATTTTAAAAGTGAGGTCACACCAAGAAAATAGTCAACGGTGTTGAGGCGAGTTAAATTCAACTTGGCCAAATTAAGTTGTAGAAAGTATACATTTATTCGGTTATAATCAACTCTGAATTCCAATGACATAGAGCTCCAACAATTTTAAAACCATTTATGACTACTCAGTAATTACAACTTTCAGCATTTTACAATTTTTTCAGTGTAAATTTTTTAGAAATATTAATTGGTTTAATTCTCTTCTATCTAACTGTAGAATTTTAATTTTCTATCCTCGCTTAGTAGCATTACTTGGCGTTAAAGCTGTCCATAATCCAAACATATTTTTCTCTACCCAAAAAAATTACCGTTCTTGACATCCCTGCAATTTAATTACGTTCTCTCCATAAAATTGAAAGTCAAAGTTATATCCTTGATCTTCCAATATAGTTCTATCAAGCATCTCATGATAACATTTCATTGCCATTGCTTGCATTCATTGATGTGGTTTAGTTGCTTGGCTAGGAAATTGAAATCCTCCTCATATAGTTAGCTCTACACAATTCAAGAGAGCCTAATAATTACATTATTATTCTGATCTCAATATTTCCTCTAGTTAGTATTGTTACTAGTGTATCAACTCCTTATAGAATACAAGATACAATTTAGCTTTAATACTACCCTTTAGTCTTTATAGTATATGAGAAAGATAAGAGAGAAAGTCAGAAATAGAATTCTAGAAAACCACAATGAGGTCAATGGCTTGTTCTCGTAGTGGTTATGTAATCGTAATCGAAAACAAAAGGAGAAAATAAGAGCTAAAGAGAGAGAGAGATCTCTGGTCAAGAAGCTGTGTAGTGGAAAGGGCAGCAATGATGTTGGGATATAAGACTTCTCTCTAGAAAATGGGATGTTATCTATCGATTTGTTCATAATTGATTCGACTCTTGCCTTTGATCTTCTACTTCTCTCTCTCTCTCTTCTTGTTTTGTAACGTACGTGTGTAGTTGATGTAATCGTCTCTTTTTGCCTGGCTGGTGGTCGACGAGCCTCTTTAGTTTTGTTGTATAATAGTTACTGTAACTAGCTTCGGAAAAGAGCAGCAATAGAATGGCAATGTTTTAGGCTCAAAAGGACTTTTCCTCTTTTCCCAAAGCTTTAGCTCTAGAGTATAAAATACAATGGGCAATGTACTTTTTTGTAGTTATGACCGTATTACATGAAAGAGAAGCTGACAATGAAAGCATTGATCTTGAACTCGTAGAAAAAGAAAAAAGAATAGAGAATAGAAAGAGATGATGATAAAGATCTTTTCTGTACAAAAACTTCCTTTTTTCTATAATTACTTTTAGTCTGCAGCCTTCATGTTAATTTGTTTTCAAAGACAAAAATCAGAACAAAAAGTCAATACAATGTAAAAGAAAAAATAACATTGGAAATGTTTTGTGTATTGATGGCATGTTTCCTTTTTTCGGTCTATAACAATTAGCCGACAAAGGAAACAAATGAATTTAATATTTTTTGAGTGACTACTTTTCTAAAAAAGATACTTTTTACTGTTGAATGTCAATGTTTATTTTGAGACGGGAAAAGTCTTTCAAAGATTTCAAAGAGAAATATCAAATGTTGCAAAAGGGTTATTTATTTCTTCTCTCTTGACTCTTCAAGTACATTATACTATTCATTGTCGTTATTGACTTAAAAAACTTTAGAAAAGAGAGACGATGAAGAGAAGACACGGTTGAGAAATCCAGTTTGTTTTTTGAAAAGAGTGTTTTCAAGTTATTTTTAAAATCCTTGTTGCTATTTCACATTTTCACCCCCTTGCCATTCACATCTAATGGCTGAGTTCTTAAGCTGAAGCTTAAGTTTTTTTACTATATAAGAGTACATATAAAAGCATCACGTAATATTCAATGCAATGGAAAATACTGTATAACATTTGAAAAGGGGAATTTAAGCTCTTCTATATACTCAAGCATATGGCTATATATGTTTACCACTACTAATATTCACATTTCACTCATAAGATTGAATTGACATCTATTTCCGACTACCATCAGCCACTAAAAATGGGAAAACGGATAATGCACTGTTCGCACATTTAGACTTTACTACTAATGGCTCTTAAAATGTATTTGTCACATTTCTTATTCTTGTCCTCTCAATAGCAGCACGCGATATTAGTACGAGAGAGAAAGAGAAAACTAAAAAGAAAGTCATTTAGAATTCTTCTTAGCTTTATTATAACAAGAAGAGTTGGTTCACAACTTAGAAAAGAAACTTTGACTATTTCCATTTCCACACTAATACATTTTGTTCTTTAGCTTCTCTCTTTAGTCTTATAGTTGACTTCTCTCTTTGCATATGTTTTCTTCTTCTGTGGTGAAAATTTTCTCTGGCTGTCAACGCCATTTCTACTAGACCGACCAGAGCAGAGCAAACCACTTTACTTAAAAAGTTTTTCATCTTAATCATTCCCTCTAGTCCTCTTTCCTTTTCTCTCTTCCTAAAAGAATTATTTTAATAAGTGAAAGTCTGTTCTGATGGCAAAAAATTTTCTTATGGCTAAAAGCTAAAGTATTTTCTTGTCAGCTTTTGTATATTCTCTCTCATTCTGTCTCTCTCTTTCTCTGTGTGAATGCATTATCATAAAACGACGTGAGTCTTTCGACACTTTGCCCTTTTTTAGTGTTAGCATTGATACTAATAATGCTCGTAACATAAATGGTTTCTCCTCGTTGACATCCTGAACTGGAACTGCCTATCATCAAAAGCCATTTGCCATCATCATTAAACCTTATGATGACTCTTCTTTCTCATGCTCTCACAACATTTATGAGGAGTCAACTATTTATATAGGAGAAACTAGTGTAAACAGCCGCAGTCAAGTTCAACTAGTTGTTATATATATAGTGATTTGATTTTATGTTTCTTGATAAATTATAAATCCCTACTCAAAACTCATAATATTGAATATTGACCATGCTTTTAAGCTTGATGCTTTCTCATTGATATGGGTGGAAATAAGTGACGATGTAAACTAAAATGTTTTTCTTGTTTCTCATTACAGAAAGTGGACAACTTGTCATTATGCTAACATGTGTAGGAGTAATTGGAGGCGTTGTAATTATCGTAGCAGTCACAATGATCACTCTTCTTTGCCAAAGAAAAACCAAAAAGCCAAATCGTAAGTTTTTGACCTCTTTTCCTTCATTAAAAATGTAATGAAGAAAGTTTTTGAGACTCAAAGTTGGTAGATCTACGCACATTCCCAACAAAAGTTTTAGTTTCTTTTAACTTGAATAGTAAATAATTTATTTTGTTGAGTCTGAACATTTTATAAGGGCTACTATATATACACGTGCTTTATATACTTAACTTTTATTTTTTTCTATATAGTTATGGAAGTGGATGGAGTTGAGAAACACACAAAACAATCGGATCGCTCATCCAATGATTCTGATTTAAAAGTAGAGATTCGGACTGCTAGTTCCTTAAGTAATATTCCTGAACATGATTCTGAGCATTGGGAAGGTGTGTCATAGCTTGTTATTTATTTAATCTTTGACTATTAATTCTAATATTTTATTTTTTTACAGACGGCTCTGATGCTCTTAAAAATGAATCTATCTATCGTTACTCTGATTATATCGACCCTGTATTTCCACCTAAACATGTAAGTAGAAGTACTTTAATTTACTATTTTTTCAAAATTGAGTGAGAGGAAGAAAAGAAGAGATTCATAATACCGTCCTTATATTGTAGCCGTCATCTCATACTCATTTCACGCTATTCTGATTCTTAACTAAAACGGAGAAAATAAGCAAAATAATAATAGAAGGGGTTGAGAGAGAGAGAGAGAGTCAAGTATTGTAAAGTAGCTCTTACTTTGCTTACTGGTTCGTTGACTTTTTCCCTTCATGAAATTCATGAATTACACAAGGATTCTCTTATATTAGTCTCAATAGGCAAGAAGAATGCTTTCCCTATAGAGTTCACAAGAGATGCAATAAGAGTGCAAGACTTTTGAAATATTATGAAAAATATTATTTCTTTAGAATATTAGTCAAAAACTTTGTCCATCAAAATATTTTCAATTAGAGAGAAAAAGCTATATAGTGTTGTGTGTCCCCTATAAATATTATTAGTCCCTTGAAAATTTTAAATGAATTGACTCTACCAATTTTCTAATTTGTCTTTATTTTATTTCCACTGCACTGAAGAAGATGAAAAACTCTAAAGCAAATTCTTTCTCTTCTTATTTTACTACTATATATATAAACTTAATGCAAAAAGGTAATTGTGAAAGTACTCACTTGGAAGAAGAATACGGAAATTGTCTTTACTTCCTCTAAGGAATTTATAAAGCGTATACTATATTAACTCTAATACGCACCTTAATGTAAAATATCCATTTTCACTGCAAAAGCACTTTGTAACTTTAAAGTCTCTAGAAATAACGTTATACTACTTTTGTATACATATTTCCTTCTCTCTCTTTCTCTTAAGTCATCTCGTTATAATAATAATGTTTGAACCTGAATGGTTTCACTGGGCCCGACCTATTTTCCCTTCTTATGACTCTACAGAGACTCATCATATTTTACAATGTGCTTTTCTCTCTTCCTCTCTCTCTCTCTCTCACGCACAACAGACGGAAATGTGGATTATCTTCCAACTCTCCAAAACTGCTTATGATATTTTCATGCAAATAAATTCCTTCACATTCTCACAGATCTCTAATTACTATCATTTCTTTTTTTTCTTTTTCCCTTTTTAGGATGGACACAACAACAATGGCTATGTTCCCTACGTTGACTACACACGAGACTACAATCCACCAGTTACAAGAAACTCTGTTTATGGGCAAGGTGGTGGTGGTGTGACAAGTCCTCAATACTTAAATAATGTTGATCCTCGCTATTCTGCCACTTATGGAAATCCCTATTTAAGAACGTCCAACACTTCACTACCACCACCTCATTCTTCAGCACCAGGAAGTGGATCTGGAAATCATTCACCTACTGGAAGTGGAGGCTCACATCATCCTCTAACACATTCATCAAATCCACATAATCATACTCAATTCACAAGTAACAATCATGTGAATCATGTGAATCACTTGAGTCATAATCATCATCATAGTAATCATAATCACTCACTGAGTAATCATCATTTGTCACATAGTAATCATCTTGGTGGACATGCACCAAATAATTTACTAATGGCAAATGGCATTGGTGGTAGTAGTAGTGGTGCTGGTAGTGGAAGTAGTGGAAATACATCACCGCATTCTCATACTCTGTCCAACTCTACAAATTTGTATGTTATGAGAAATGGAGCAGTGCCTCAAACTCCAAGAACACCAAATCCTTCAACACCGTCTCCACAATATATTGTTCCTTCTCAGCCACAGCTCAAACCTGGCACACTTGCGACTCATGTGTAGCCAATTTTTTAAGCCACCAAAAAGTAACTATTATAATTATAAGTTTATATAAGTATATAAATATATATATAACTTCTTCAACAAAAAACTCTTACAATCATCTTTATAATAAATAATACGTGTCGAGAAAAAAATATTTATATTAAACTGCTGCCGAGAGAAACAAATGGCTGCCAATTTACTGAAATGAGAGTTGAAATGCAATGATTTTTTCTACTTCTGAAAATGACTATTGTAACTTACTATTTGTATTTGTAATTTTCAATGTGTAATGTATTAAAAAAGTATATAGTTGTAAGTTTTAAAATGCGCATATTTAATAATTGTATATAGAAAAATGTTTTGCTATGTATATAGAAAATTGTATATAGGATTTAATATATATAGAAACTTCACTACTGACTATCTCCTTGTAGAAACTTATAACAATATATAAAAGCATATCTCTGCTGTCTCTCTTCCTATTTCAGTAATGCAATAGTGAAGAAAAATCAGAGTTTAAAAAACTATGATCTTTATTATATATATATATCATGACACACGCGTATAATGACAATGTACAAATAAGTGTAATATATATTCTAGAAGACAAGTTTGTAAATTCTTATTGCCTGTTTGTACTTATACTACAATGAAGAATTAGTTCATTGTATAAAACAACGACGAATTTTTCTTCTACATTTTCCATACACTTGAGAAAATGTACCAAAGAGAGAATAAAAATACTTTAAAAATGTGAGTCGATTTATACACACAATTTACTATTTAAAATGTAATTATATAGGTTAATTTAGTAGTGTAGATATATATACGATATTGTACAAACCACAGAAAGAATTTATTGTCAGTGTACAATGTAACTAAAAATGCTTATGTGCTTGTTGCTATTATAGCATTACATTATATAGCAGCGCACATTTTTCTAAAAGAGAATCCCAAAAAATACTTATTGTAAATTTTTGTATCAATATCTATATTAGAAACTTGTATAAATTAAGTCAATGTTATAATATGTCAAGTATTTACATATTACAAGAGGAGCGTGTGTTCAAGGAAAATTTTAGTAGTAGTTAGTAGAATAGAATTTTTGTACCTTTAGCTTTAGAGAGTTAGATTTGCATGCGTGTGGAATTTTTTGAGTGATTTTCTCAATTTGCATTAATATTATATAGAGTGTATAAGGAATTTTTTTATACTTATATTCTCATCTCTCTCTTACCTGTCTATGCCTTTGGTTTACATAAAAAAAGTTTTAAATAACAAATACATATGAAAAAACGATGCCATACGACTAAAATGTATATCAGCAACAACAATTTGTCGTTTAGTAGAGAATCTCTAGCAAACAGAAAAGATATTTTATTATATTATATCTATTATAGATATGCAGAGCGAATCAGTCAATTTGGTCTTTTGTAAATTATATTTCTTTAAAGAAAGAATGTGACAGAGCCTTTAATATGCAAAAACAATTTAGTAGTAGCACTGCAGAGAAGTATGACGAGCCAAATTGCTTATTTGTTGCACATTAGAGAAAAATTTCCAAATTAATGTTCCTACATATATATATACTACAGAAGAAATAATAGAGAATTAATAATAATATTTAATCACCGAATTAAAATATTTACATAATATATAATTGATATAAAAGGTGAAAGACATGTTGGAAATATTTGTAGAAGCTTAGATTGAAAGGAAGAACGCTTTATATAAGAATTAGAGTAAATGTAATGCAAAATTATAAACCTTTAAAAAACATAGCATTCCTATGATCGATCCTATCTAATTACTATAGCCAAGAAAAACATTTTTTCTTTTACTTGCTGCCATAATAAATGAGAAAAATTAGTTTTTTGAAAAAAAAAGATAGTGCATATCAGTAAAAAGAAAAATATCAACATGAAATCAGTACCTTTCTAATTTTACAAAAGCATTTTTTTTGAGTTTTTTGATTTCTCTCCTTTAACTTCCGTTTATTTTTTTCGCTATTTTATTTTGCTAATTATAAGCATCATAATATATTTACTAACTTTTACTAAATACTTAAATTATTATACACAATTTTTGCGCAGTTGAAGAAGGATATACAGAAAAAACCTGAAAAAAAGCTCAATGATTGACTAAAACAAAAGTTACTTATGATTTTGCTTTATTTTGCAATTTAGTGAAACAGTTTTAAGTAGTTCAATGAAGAGTATAGTATAGCCATACATGGTGTAATGTAAATTATTATTATTTTTTTTGGTTTATGGTATTTTAACTACTGCTACACTTTCCAAGATATCATTTTCAGTTTTTTTCCGGTCTTTTGCTAACAAGAATTCTACAAATTAAGAGTGAAAGTATATAAATTGTATGCATGTTGGATATATAATTGTAAGCTTCCTAGCGTTATATATTGGAAAACACACGGAATTAAAAAAGTATGTATTCAAAAATTAAAGTTTAAATGAAATATGGAATACAATGCATAAATAGCAATGCCACTTGAGATGTTCTGTAAGTAAAGTATAAATATCTACTATGTAAAACTCTAATAGATAAAATTATATATAAAGATAGTGTAAGTATATAAGTGTGTAATATAAATGACAAGAGTAAGATAAATATACCAATATATATAACCTATATATATATATCATGACGTGAGTTTATAAATAAAGAAATGGAAATGTTTAAAAATATAATTATGGAGTCTTTTTTCATGCAAAATCATTATAGAGCATTATAGTCATATTTGAATTTTAGTCAGTAACATAAGCAATGGAGATCAAGTGTTTATTTGAGACACAATCATCACATTTAAAATAATTATTCATATATGGTACTCTGCTAAAATATTTCTAACAGAGAGAGAGAGTTGCATGATATATTAATAATACTACAAGTTAATTGATAAGAGTATATAACTGACTACTAACTAAATTACATGTCGTGTCCATAGAATAAATGTCAAAGGAAACTGAACAGCGATAGCAAAACTCTCCTGAAAATCAAAAGAATTTTTTGTTCATTAGAATTTACATAGAGCATTGACATTTAATAATAGGAAAATGCATTGCAGTATTATAGTTTACTTACTTAAAGACTCCGACCACTATTATTGTCTTCATCAGAACCTTCATCCATCTTGGCATCAGCCCATGCTTTCAATTTTTCAGATGCAAAAACGTAAAGCAAATTGTGAAAGTTCTGGAGGAAGAATTAATTTCACTGCAGCTTGAACATCTCTGATACTGATTTGAGTACTGTTTCTAATTTTAGCAAATTTTGAGCTCTGAGCTGCCAAACGCTCAAAAATGTCACATTCAAAGCAATTGAGAATTCCCAATGAAGACACAGTCAATTGATTGTATCTCACATATTTTCTAAAAAAGACAAAAAAAATCACAAGAATGTTAATTAATATGTATCATGATTTTCATATTTAATAGATATTATTATTCATATTTTTAATACCTTGCAGTTTTGTGAATGAACCATGAGAAATCGTGGCGACAATATTTAGTGGTGATTTTTCGAAGTCGTGAAAGTCTTCCCTTGAAGCCAGTATTTTTCTTTTTCTTTTTTGGTACTGGTTTCACAATGTCCTCTTCTTCATCTTCTACAGATTTTTCTTCCAGCTCATCAGTGTCTTCTTTTTGATCTTGTGTCATGTAAAGAGATTTTTTGATGCCTATTGGTGGAGATATTGGACATTCAAGTTTCCATTCTGGATCGGTTTCAGTTTCAGTTTCCAAGCTAGAAGTGCCATCATGACTTGTTTCTGGGGAAGACATACTGGAACCATCCTCAATAATCTCATTGTTATTGTTGTTGATATCAAATGGAGCATTTTCTGGAATACCAAAAAGCATAGAAATAGAAGTATCAGGAGACAATCGAGAGCCATCATCATCACTGCTTATATCTTCAAAAATGTCAGCAGGGTCAAAATCCACGTCGTCAATTCTGAAATTTTAAAAAAGAATAGTGTTCATTTTTAATTACAAAACAAAACAGGTAAAATACCAACGAAAAAACAAAATAAACTTACGGATTTGAGCAAACAGAACATCTTCGACTCATGATGGAACAATTTTTTTAATACAAAAGGTATCGACAAATAAATAACAATATCGAAAACTAAAAATGAAAAATAAAACTGACTGAAGAGAAAGACTCACGACTTCAACAAAAGTAAAAGATGGAATGACGCTTTGAAAGTGAAAAACTATTGCTAAATAAGTGGCTCGTTAATTTACATGAAAGGTACAAGAATAATTCTGAACAAAGAAATGAGAAAGGGACAAGCTTGGTTATTTTAAAATAAGTGATATGCAAAAATAACAAAATAGTTTTTAGTTATGTTACGCCAAATCATTTTATTCCATTACAAAAATTTTACATATAATATTTCATTACACCAATACAAGTAGAGATAATACACTATATATAATTTATCTTAACATTTAAATTCATTTCACATTTTTCATAAGTAGTACAGTTTAACATTTATTTCATTGAACTTTTTTCTTGTTTCTTCTTCTTTGCGCTTTTAATAATATTCTTCACCAGATGATTTTTTTTACAATTTACAACAACTATTTAATAAATAGTATTTATTTATCTTCACATATTAGAGAGATTGAGACCAATTTAATTTAATTAATAATTTTTTTCGTGCTTACATAATAATAGTATACTTTACAATAATGGGATGTAAAAAAAATCACACACTGTCAACAGTAGTAGTAGTATAACAAATTGACAAGCAATTTAATAGAGAAACATTATTTAATTGTGTAACAATACTATTGTTACGATAGCTTAGCCTTAATCAATATTAAAATGATAAATAAGTAACTACAAATAATTCATTACGTCGTCGATGATAATAATAAAAATGTAAAATATATTGGTCACAGGTTAGGTGCTGCTGAGAGTTGAGATGATGATACAAAAAAAAACTTACGAAGACGATGCTGGATCTGCGAAGTGAATCCCTAATTTACTACATTTTCGTTCACAATAGGCTCTTAGACTTACTCCGGCTCTGTTTGATAAAAAAATAAACAAAATTAATAATACAAATTCCATATTACATCAACTAAACTTTTGAACTTACTGATAAACAATACTGGTTGGTTGATTATACTGCATGCAATTTGAAAAGACCAGCATGAGGTCAGAAATGTACTCTTCATTACAAGAATAAATCATAGTATTTAACTTATATTTGATGGTTCCCAAGTCCATTGGATTTTTTATGAGCTCATGGTAGTCTGGTGCCTATAAAAGAAAAGAAAAGAAAGATTTTTTAAATTTAATTCTTTCAAAGACAAGAAACAAGATTGCAAAGAAAATCTACACAATTGTTTTTACTCTCACTCACCTCACTTCTTGTTACTGGTTTTAAAAATGGCCAAGCATCTGGATGTTTCATAACATCTTCAATCATTTTATGTAATGAAACATTATCCAATTCTCCATATTGTACACAATTATTTGTGTTCATTCGTTGTAATCTTGTTCTTTTTGGTTGAGAATGATGATCATCGTCTCCATCAAGAGATCTTTTTCTTCCACCACCATATGAATCATTAGAATTTTCACTACTTTCATTTTCTTTTGAATCACTTCGAAGTCTTTTAGCAGCTTGAGCAATTCGTCTAACTGCCTCACTAGCACATTTTCTTTTTCTACCACGACCATCTTCTTCACTACTATCATAATCATCTTCTTCTCGATCATCTTCCTCTTCATCTTCAGATTCGTCGTTAATATGATTGGAACGTTTAGAAGAAGAAGAGTGTGGATAATGGTGTGATGATGAATTGCTGCTGGTATTTGGTGGTTTTTTATTAGCACCGAATTTTACCTTTACAATTAAATCATCACTGTCGCTACTAGAACTTTCATCATTGGCTTCTCTTTTACTACTACTCTTGTTTTCTTCATCATCATCATCACTTTCACCAGTATCTTCATTGCCTACAAAAAAAAACAAATAAAAAATTGTGAGCAAATAAAAATTAAATTATTTTAAAAAATCGTTTATTTGTCGGCATGTTTCGCAGACTCAAATCATTAAACTTTTACTTGAATCTAATCGTACATGCCACCATGAAAATTATAAGATAGTATCTCTTATGGTATAATTTACTTTTCGTGTTTCTAGTAAGCAATTTCAACAGCAGCGCGTATAGTAAGAGCAGATACGCTATGAAATTACTCAAAACTTAACACGTTTTTTTAAAAAAAAATAATTAGTTATAGTAATAAGTAAAAATTACCAGAATCTCCAGTTGTAATAGAATTGTTAGTATCATTAGATTGTGGTGTATCATTTCCTTCTTCATCGTCTTCACGATCATCATATTCAATTTCTTCTTCACTTTCCTCTTCACTCTCTTCTTCTGAACTACTAACAATTCTTCTACCTTTTCTAATTTTATTACTACTTCCACGTCCACCACTACTTTTCTTTTTTCCTTTTTGAGATTTCTTTCCTCCTTTTTTGTTTTTCTTTTTACCAAAGTTTCCATCCTCACAATCAGGACAATACCATTTACCTAAGAATAACAAAATTTCATGTGAAACTGTATTTGTGAAAGTGGCTATGATGACTAGGATTAAATTCTAATTACCTCGAGGAACACGAGTCTTTGGTGGATCAAGGCACATTAAATGGTAAACAAGTGGACAACCATCACAGCAAATTACTTCTCCGCCGAATCCACATTCAGCACATACTTCAGCATCTTTTAAAAACAAAAACAACAACATAGGATTCATTAATTTTTTTAGAAATAGACACAAAAATTAATTAGTAAATGTAGTGTATATTTATGTTTTTTTCTCAGATGATTGACAGACTATATAGTAATAAAATTATCATACTTTTTCAATAACTATATTTTCATCATTGTAACATAAATATTAAATTCAAAATCAATATATTCTCTCACTCAATTCTCTCTCTGTAACAAACGATATGCATACCTTCTTGTGATGATTGAGATAAATCTCTTGGACCACGATTTCTTGCATACTTTGAATTTTTCTCACCATCTTCATCATCGTCGTCCTCATCTTCATTCTCCTCTTCTTCTTCACTCTCACTAGCTTCTTCTTCAAAGTATCGACGTGGAGCTACACGCGGAGTAGGTTCAGGAGGTTTACACTCATTACAGAACCAATCACCTTTTGGAATTACCTATTGAAATAATATATATACAAAAAAGAGATTAGAATACGGCCTTTGCTATTAAAAGATAACATGTCGTATTTAGCAGAATATATCATATATATAATTTTCGATTTTTCAATTACTTTTACCTTTAATTCTGGCTTGAGACAATAAGCATGATGTCCCTTATTGCAACCATCACATAAAAGCATGTTTTCAGGATCACCTTTACGACGACATACACGACAACGTGCATTTAGAACTGAACGAGTCCACTCAATACTATTATCTAATGTAAAGAAATGTAAAAATAGTTGAGGGAAACTTGTACATTCCATTAAAGAACAATTCCCATTTGTCAATAGGTGGACTGACGACTTTAGTACTACTTCCAGCTGCTTCAGCATCACCACCAGTATTGGCATTACTACTTTTGTTTGTTGTTTTCTTTTTATCTTCCTTTTCCTCTGTTTAAATTGAAACAAGAAATGACAAATTATTAGAATTTCTTAATATAATAAAATAAAAATATAGATATAATCTATAAAAGTCAGAATCGGTAAAATGGCATCAACTCTTTTAAAATAAATTTTAAAAAATCAGAGCCATGGAAAGACACATCATTCTTATAAAAATGTAAAGAACTAAAAAAAAAAGAAAAATTAAAAATCTTACCTCCAAGAGGATATTTTAAAAACTTATTTTCAACACTTTGTCTGATTTGTAAAATGGCACATGCCAATTCTTTAATCACTGGATTTACTTGTTGTTGTTGTGTGGACGGTGGTTGATCATTACTACTGGAACTGGAATTATTGTTCTCTTCAGAATCAATTCGATTTTTTGATCCATCCTCTTTTTCACTTTTTGGAATTTGACCATCAACTAATTTAAGAGATCTATTTCCTTTAATACCCCATGTTAATTTATCAACTAAGCCATTATATGTTCTTCCTTCTATAGCAGTTCTCCATTGATCTCTATCTTCTTTATTAGATAATTTAAGATGACCTAAACCTCCTAAAGATATTTTCTCTTCAGTTTCTAATATTAAATCTCTTAATTGAAGTTCAAATATTGTTTCAATTGGTGTTCCTCTTGGATAATTAAGATTTGGATCTAAATGATGTTTTGAAGTTGTTCCACCACCACCACCTCCTCTTTGTGGTCTAGATCTTCCATTATTATCTCCATTTGTATTTAAATCAGGATAATCTTTAACAACATTAAGTTTAGTAATTGGACATTTTTGTATTAATTTAGCAATTTCTTCTTTATCATCAGTTAAAGCTTGTTTTAAATCTTTTTCTCTAATACCACGAGAACTTAATCCATCAATAAGAGATTCAAGTTGTTCTACACTCCAAATAAAGCTCCATTTATTTCTTGGTGCATAAGTACAATGAACTGGACAATTATCTTGATTTCCAGTACAAATTCCATATACTTGTGGACGATTTTCATTTGAAGAAGATGCAGATGGTTTATTAGCATCACTAGCATTAGATTTCTTTTTAGATGTTTTCTTATTATTATTTGTTGGAGTATTTGCAGCAGAATTTTCTTTATCACTTTCTGCTCTAGCAAGTTTTTCCATATTTTCTTTTACAAATTTAATATCATCAAGTCTAACTTCTGAAATATATGGAGTTCCACCAGATTGAAGACAAATTCCAGCTTGTTCTTCATCATCTTCAATAAATAATCCAGGAAGTGTAGAAAATATCCAATAACGTCTAAATGCTCTATCTCTACCAAGTGGATGAAGTCCCAATTTCTTTTCTGTTTTAACATAGGTATTAATTAACTCTTGTTCTTTATATCCATATTCTTGTCTTCTTTTAGCAATTTCTTTTTCTTTCTTTGCTAATGCAGCTTCAACTTGTTCATCAGTTAATTGTGGTTTTAATATAGGAGGAGCTTTTTCATTATTACCATTTTGATCTTTACCATTACCATTTTTCTTTCCTTTATTATTTTTAGCTTTCTTTTTTGTACTACTTCCTCCTCCTTCTTCATCTTCATCTTCTTCATCATCACTAGGTAATTCTGCTTTCAAATCTTTTATATCTGGAATTACTTTTTCTGTTTTTAATTTATATTTCCAAATATTATCTTCATTTTCATGACGTTTTTCTGCAGCTTGTATAGTACGTAGTGAAGCTCTAGCATTTTTCCATAATTCAAAATTTTCTTCCATTGAATCACGAACAGTTGCATATGTTAGAATTTGATTAATAAGTGTTAAAATCACTTTTAATTTATCAGCAATTGTTAAATCAAATACAGAACCTTGACTTAAAGTTTTAATAATATTAGGAGATTCTAAACGTAATAGAAGACCAGGGTCATCACTGCTATTATATCCTCCACGTACTTGATAACGATATTTAGCATCTCGATCAGATCCTTTACAACCAGAAGAAAGAAGATGAAGACGTAAAACTTCAGTTAAACTTAAATGATCTAATGCTAATTTATGTAAATATGTATTTTGATAAGTTTTAGGCCATGAAGCAGCAACTGTAGCTTGTTGAATTGCTTCTTCAGTTGAAATTTGTTCAGCAATTTCAATATCTAATGGTTCTCCAACAGCACCACTATTTGAAGCTTCAATAAAATCTGAGTTTTCTGCTTCTTCTAATCGAAATATTGTACGAAGAAGTATTTGGAAAATGTCACTTAATGGGCCTGCAACTTCATTTCTCACTAATGCTGATTCAAAAATATCATAACTTAATCCTGATGTAAAACAATCACGAACTTTTAAAAGTGAAGAATAAATTCCAAAATATTCTAGAACCATAAGTACATCACCAAATAAATGATTTGGAATTTTGCAAGAGACTGGATCTGGTGTTGGTAGATCCTGAAAAAAGAAGAATAAATCACATTGATTAGAGTATATTCGTTGATAGAAGTTTATATGTCTTAATAAAAATAATTATTCTGAAGAGTTGTACTCAGAGGTAGTGACGAATGATAGTTGAATAATTATCATTAATTTTCAAAACTATACTATACTGCATCATTGTACTCGATTATATATATTACCGTTTGATTTAAAAAAATTCTATCTCTTACCTTCAAATCTTCTACTTCAAGATCTTCTTTAGGTTTAAACCATAATTTTCTAAAATCAGCAAAAATTTTCTTTTGTTCCTTGAGTTTTTCACGTTCTTTAGCTTTTTTCTCAAGTTCCAATTGTTTTAATTCTTGTGGTGTTAATGGTTTTGGAGCTTTCTCTTTCTTTGGTTTACTTTCTCCTTTAGATTTCTTTGTAGCATTAGAAGATGATGATGAAGATTTTTTTCCATTAGTTGTAGGTGTTGCTTCTCCTTTAGGTTTACGTCCTCTTTTACTCTTTTCTCCATCACTTTTTGCTTTATTCTTGGATGTATCACCATCAGCCTTTTTCTTTGATTTATTTGTACCATCAGGAGACTCTTTTTTAGACTTTGTTGATTTACTTTCATTACCACCACCACCAAAAGAACTAATACTTGAATTGAGTTTAACAGGAGGAGCAGGAGTTGATTCAAAAATTGGTGGTATACCAATAAATATTGAATCAAATGATAAATTTTTAATACCAAATGCATTTGCTATATCATCTTTAACTCTCCAACATCTTGTAACTTCATCATAAATTGTTGATAATTTGACAAGAACTCGACATTTATCACGAGTTAATACAGTTTTCTCACGTTTTACATCTATAGCTTCTAATATAAGAGATTGACCAGTTAATCTATTATGATCCTCAGGATCAACTTCGACAACTTCATATCTGAATAAATCTGGTGATGGTCCCCATGAATCATCTCTTAAATAATCATTATTTTCATATTCTCCTTTTTCAATTTGATCTAATTTGTATGCTTCTTTTTCAGATTCTGTTGGAGCAATTATTCTTCTTACACGAGAATGACACCACATATTACCAATTACAGCTAAAACTGTTTCTCCTATAAAATAACGATCTCGTGCATATGCTAGAATATCTTCAGTTGTATCCATTATTTTTCCACGATGTGTTAAATTTGTAATGTAGAAGATTGCTCTTTTCAACTATATATAAACAGAAAAAAATATATAAAAGAGAATATTAAAAAACTACTACTCATGAAGCATGCGTTAGCTTAGAAGAAGAGAGTAGAGCACTACGCATCTATCGTAGTGAATCGAATCGACCTAGTACATACTATTATTACATGAATTATACAAGAAGAACTCACCTCTCTAGGAAAGCCTCTGACTAACTTCTTTGCACTCTTTTCACTTTCCAAAGCTTCTTCAAATGTTAAATTAGCCTTTCCAGTAAGCGAGCAAGACCAAACCATGGAGTTACAAAGAATCATACGGTCAAAGTAATCACTATTTTACAAAATGTACATAAAAAAATTATTAATCATAAAATAACTTAAATAATTTGATGATGTAGACTTACTCATGATTTCTAAAGATTTCATTGGTCAATTTTAAATGAAATACTTCTTCATCAGGTTGAATTCCAGGTGGAGGTGGTAAAGGAGTAAATACTTGCCTCTTGTGCATTGGCATTTTGAAGGTAGATGTTGATAACAAGAATCAAAAGGATAACAAAGATTATACGATGTGGTTGATAACAAAGTCAGTCCCTATTTATTTCATGATGATAATAAACTGCTAACAACTGTAAAAGAAAAAAGAAAGATATATTTTGTGATTAGGTAACAAACACAAGTTAGAATTCATAACGGTAGAACATAGAAGAGGGGTGCTTTGAGACAAACATTTATTTCCGTATCATTTTCTGGAATAATGCTAAGTACTAAAAGTTCTTACAATGACCTTCACATTTCACTTTTACAACGTTGCAAATTGCAATTCGTTGTACATTATTCTTCAGTAAATATCGTTCACGGTTCACTACTTAAATACCTTATTTCAAAATCTCAACTCTCAAAATCTTACACTTGAAACATTGAAATTAGGCTAAAAATAGAAACTGTTAATTTCATGTAAAATGAACTAAATTAAGGTTAGGTACACTAATTAATTATGTATTTATATTAGTGACCCATATTTGTTTGCAAATAAAGCCACGTGGTTCTACAATGAGAATTGCAATTGTCAGCAAAAAAAATTGTTTTCATTGTCTATAACATTCACTCATCATCACGTCCCACATTTAATATGCTAATTTTTATATGAATAATTAAAAAAATTTAAATACTTACAGAAAAAATAAAATATGAAAAATATCAAAATATAAATATTAAAAAATAATATAAACAACCACACGTGCTAATTTTCACTTTTGCTAAAAATATTTAAATTGGGAAAATGTTGGAAATTGATTTTGATTGAAAAAACTGAACTTTTTCTAAACAAAACAGAAAAGAGCGCTCACTCAAGTCGAAAGAGATGATGATGGCTTCTTTGGTGAAGCCTTGTGCTTAGGTGAAGAGTTGTTGCTGGGCTGTTTGTATGCCTATAATGCTATAGGATAGAATCACCTTCTACTTACACTAAAAAAGCCTAAAAAAGAATGAAATGTCTCTTCTCATTCAAGATTCACAATTTTCAATCAAATTTCTTACCTTTACACTTCCAAGTAATTATTATCACAATATATTTCCAACAAGCTTAACTACTTCTCTAACAATTTTGAAAAAAGTTCACTTCAAAATGATTGTAATTAGCCGACAAAATTTTAATTTGAACACAACTAAAATTTTGAGTGTGTGGAAGTGGAATGAACTTCACAATGAGAAAGGGAAATATCCCGCTCTTCAATGCTTTGAGCGCGAATCAAATTTTGCCGCATGCGTTCATCTAGGCTTTGTTGGTATTATGAAAAAATTGCATGCAGAAAAATAAATTACTATAAAAATTATTAATTTTTTTTTGCAAAAATACAACTCGATGTCTTCTCGATGAATTTATTTTTCATTATTATTATAAATACACCTCTTATATATAGATCATGTAAATATAATTTTCATGCAGTAAGATTATAATATAACATAATGGTAAATGTGAACAATTTACATAAATACAACCTCTCAATTCTAAAT
>VCNE01004883.1:0-10839 GCA_009869805.1 Oncopodura yosiiana
TTTGGTTTTTGGCGAGACCATTAAAAGTCCTGCAGCTGTATAATAGCAAAGAGTAAATTAATTGTTATTAATAAGTACTAATCTAATTTGTTATGTTACAACTAACCAGCAGCTCCAGAACCCAAACCAACAACAGTAATACGATCCTTGTCTCCATTAAAAGAGAAAATATTCTCATGTACCCATTTTAGTGCTAATGACAAATCTAACATTCCATAATTTCCTGGTGAGAATTCATCAGCCGTACTTAGAAATCCTAAAGCTCCTAGCCGGAAGTTTACTGTTACAACTACTATATTGTACCATGCTACTAATTGATGTGGTGGAAATTCTATAAAAGATTTTAAGCTTTTTTAGAATCATTCAATTCAATATTGCAACATAATCATATAAACACTTACGATTAGAGCCTCCATGAATAAAATCTCCATCATGAATATAAAAGATGACTGGATAAGGACTTCCAACAGCACCACTTCCAACATCAGGAGAATAAACATTCAAATATAAGCAATCTATAACAAAAATATATTTCTATATTATGATCATCAGGAAAAAAATTAAATTGATATTAAAATACCTTCATCGACTTCAACAATTCCCATTGAATGTCCAAAAAATCGAGCCTAGAAATATATAAAGTACTTCCGTTATAAAAGCTATTACTAGAAGAATACAATTTACATCCGGCATATTCAATTGTCATTTGATTCAATGAATTGCATTATTGCGGTTTACATACAATAATATGTAAAGTCGAAAAGCAAAAAAAAGTATAAAGTCTGTGCTCATGAATTTTCAATCTAACAATTTACTTACATGGTATTTGATCTCAACTGTCAAGTATCAATCAACCATAATATATAAAAATAAATTCACTCGCTTACAACAACTTTGTGTATGAGATTATATAATTTACATAATGTAAACTTAGTAGTGCATAACATGCATACGATGAAAAAAGTTTCTCATCAGATTTCTTCGTCGAGTGCAACTTATGCAGCGTACATCCTTTAATAATCACTTGAGAACTTTACTGACTCAATGAGAGAATAAAAAAGCACCCAAGAGTAAAAAATCTTGGAAGCATGACATGACTTTATATATATTTTATATATAACGGTTTCAAATATATTACATTCTAATTAAATGACAATTATAACTTACTGGCTGAGGACATGCTGGACCAAACTCTACAGCTTGATGAATATACTGCCAACCTGGATGAGGTCTTGGTGGTCTAAATCTTCCTTCATTAATTGGTGCACGAGAGTAAGGAATACCAACAAAAGATTGGACATATTTCTTCACTTTGTCCACATTTACAATTCCAGGTCGATCTGGTAATGGAACCCAAGGCCCATCATATATTTTAACAGGGAATCCCTATATATAATTAATCATATATATGACATCATTATCTATTAAATCATTTCATTTTATTTAAAATCTTGTACCTGAACACGACCAAATGCTGTAGTCACATAAATAGCAGGAGGGACTGTATTAATATCTTCTGGTCGCTGCATTCCTTGTAAATCTGGTCGCCATCTTCCTAATACTCCTAAGCCTGTTGGACGATATGTAGTAGTTGACCAATACTCATTCCATACATTTATATTAGGGTGTCCAGGATCAAATTTATTTCCTGGATAACTCAAACCAGGAGGAAAAGGAGTTTGTGGACCATGCTGTGGACTGTAAAAAATTATTTTTTATAAAAAGCAAAATAAATATCAATTTTTAAAAATGACTTACGGATAATATGGTCCAAGTCCACTGTCACGATATATACCATCTCGATCATAATATCCTCTATTTCTATCACGATCTCTATCTCGTATTGTATCTGGATAGTCTGGATGAAATTGACTTCCTGTACTTCCTGGGTTAGGTGAGTAATTATGCCTATCTCTATCTCGATCTGGTGCTAAGCCACTTCCTGGACCTACATCTCCATATGGCCGTGGACCAATAAAACCTCCTCCAGGATATTGAGATGTAGGATATCTTAGAGTTCCATTAGGAAAATATTGTGAAGAGCCAGAATATGGATAATTAGATTGATCATAAGTAGATCTGTTAGCTGGTGGTCCATAATCATAAGATGAGCCAGGAACATAATTATTTGTATTTGGATATGTATTTCTATTTATATAATTCTGATTGGCTCGATCTACTCCAACAACATTACTACTATCTACGTTTCCACCAGGATATTGAGTAAGATTTCTTCCATAAGGATCATAGCCACTAGCAAGATTATTTGTATTTGTATTTCTATCATCATAAGGAACATTTATACTTCCACTATTTATAGCTCCACTACCACCACCACTCATACGTTGTAATTCTCTTTCTCTTTCTTGATTAGCTAAATCACTTAAATACTTATTACGAATTTGCTCTGGAGTTAGTGCTCCTGGATAACTTGATAAATTAAATTGATTTTGATATGATGTACTGGAAGGATTATTTGGTGCAAATGGATTTGGACGAAGCCAATTTATATCACTGTTTTCATGTACTTCTCTGTCTTCAAATTTTTGATTGGATGTGAGCACTGTTGAATTGTAATTATAACTAGTACCACTATTTCCTCTAGCTGTTTGGTAAGTTTGTCTGTCTCTGTAAGAAGAGTCACTATTTTGTTGTTGTTGGGGTTGTTGAATATCATAAGGATGTTGAGCTAATGTAATCTGTAAGATGCTACAGATACTCAGGATAATCAATTTGTAATACATGATGACTATTTTAATTCTAAAGAGAGCTGGAACTTCAATTTAATGTCACATCAAGTAATACATGTGTTGACAGTCAACAAAATTAGTTGATGACTAATCACTCTATACGTCACTAAAGATAACAACTTTTTATGTTCCTATCAATGAGTAATGGCAACAAAATCGTCTCATCAACCGGGACTAAAAACTACTACTACACACAATAACATGTCAAGTTTTTTTTAACTATTTGAGAATACAATTTACACTTTACTTTTAATTACATTGGGCAGTAATAGTCTCTCCTCAGTCACACAAAAATTTTCTTTGCATGCACTTTTTGTTTATGATAGCAGTTCATTCACCATTTCCGTAAATTTTTGATGAGCATGAAACTATGAAGATAGAAAAGACAACAAACTGTATAAGCCACATCCTCTTTTCTTTTAGTGAGTACAATTCGTCTCACTCTTGATGTCTCTTCTGTTTTTAGTTGTCCAATTATTTTTCTAGTTTTATATATAAATCTCAGTCCACATGGCACAAAAAAGATCAGAGACCTTCTATAACAATAATTTCCGCTCTATACTCTCTCAGGTTTTGATACCAAACTAAAATGTATTATATTGGTAGTTTTAAATCATATCGTGTCCTACATGATAAATGGGTTTGGTCAAACTCACTCACTAATATTGATCTTTTTGTCACCGTTTGACATGTATACAATATAACACTATATATCGATAAAACAGTTTACACAGTGAGATAATGTATTTAGCTCATATTTTAATGAGTTATACATATGTGTCGTAGTAAATGAGCTATAATTATAACTCTTTTTGCAGTTATAAGTATATAGCGACGATGGTGAGAAGAAGAAATAAAAATGAGCACTGATCGGATGGAATGTCTAACGTCTTCTAACTTCCTATTGTGCCTAGGGCCACACCTGAATGAAACAATCAACATTCAACAACGTAACTCTTGTATAATGTGTATAAGGGTGAAGCAGCAAAAGTATACACCGTGAAGAAGACTACATGTATGTACTATAAGAAGTTGTTATATACTTTTCCTCTCTAAAGAAACGACTTGAGACAATATTAGAATTTTTTTACCATTGACTTGTAGAGTTTGAACTGAATCTGTTCCTCTTTTCTAGTAACGATAACCTTGCATGAGAAAGAAAAACCACCTCTTGCATAACATCATGGGCAAAACTAGTTGATGGCATATAGGTAAAATATAAAAAGGCAAAAGTAACTTGACCATCGTATAAACTACATATATATATATNCATCATGGGCAAAACTAGTTGATGGCATATAGGTAAAATATAAAAAGGCAAAAGTAACTTGACCATCGTATAAACAAAAAATATATATATATATATATATATGAACGCGGTTAACGAAACAGGTAAGAGTAAGAGTTGAAGAGGAAAGGTGCAAATCCATTGTGTTGTTACTCTACAACCCTTTTTCCTATACGGGGAGAGAGAGAAGATTGAACATATTGTTAAGAGTAGCATCAAAAGTTATTCTTTTGTGGCTTCAAATAATGAGAAGCCCCCGATGTTATGTAACATGAAATAAGAGCAATTGAAAGAGTAGAGTGGAGTGCTATATAAATTTGGATCGCTTATGGCTTATGGAAATAGTCAAATGACATAGTATGAAATAAACTTATTGTTAGAAACTTGAGACAACAAAAACATGTATTGAGGTTTATGAGTTTTAAAATTACAATTTGTGCCAAGTAAGCAGACAGAATAGTTGTCAAAAATATCTATATTTATATTTAATTTAGTTACGGTACAAAATGGCTATAGCAAAGTATGCCAGCTATGCAGATGTATATGTAGTCGGGCGTAAAATGACATATATACAGATATTTGTTGAGACTACAATTCTCACGTCTATGTCAATTTTCATGTGTACATTTACAATCATCGTATATGCTTTCTACAAATATTCTCAATAAATAACGACAATATACAAAAACAAATTCCACTTATAAATATAGCATATGCTGTGAAAACATCATTGATCCCAGGAGACTCATGAGATGATGCTAAAAAGTTCTCACTATTGCAAGCTACAGTTGTCAACATTTTGAACTGAGTATTGTACAAATGATTAATTCCCCGTTCCTTCAATATTATTATTCTGTAAATAAACCAAAGCAAAAATTATCAAAATCACTAAAGAAAAAAGATAATTGAAAACTCACTTGTAATTAAAAAACTCTTTATACGGAGACTTTCTACTAACAAAAAATCCTCTTGGTGTATTGACTCTATTAATAGGTAAAGCTGTTAGTTTTTGACAAATTTCTTGATTTGTAATAAGATTACTATAATATTTCTCAACATTAAGAATAAATCCATTAGATATTGTGAAGAATGCAGTAGAGCTTTTACTAAGGAATACTTTGTTTACTCCTTCCCACACTGTAGTTGTTTTATCCAAAGGTAAATTAAAATCTTGAAGAGAATTTAAAACTGTTGTACTTTCATTGTCAATATAAAACTCAAAAGTGGATTTTAGTAAATCTTCCAAAGTTTTAATTGGTTTGATACTAATGGCTAATGTTGAAAAAATTGAGGAGACAGTATGCAATGTAAATGACAAGTCCAGTTGTACATGATGTTAATAGCATTGTACGGAGTGATACATTATAATTGATTTCTTTATACCAACCTTGTTGACAGAATGAAGATATAATAAATATTGTTGACTCGTCATCAGTCATATGATCTTCTTCATCAATGTTTATAATGTATCTGTTTGATACTATAGAAAATATCTTTATACTAATGAGAATAATTGTACACATAATAGCTAATAAGATCCAAAGTTCAGTTTGAAATGGAACAATGTAAATATCTCGAATTGTTCTAGCTGCTGGTTGAATAAAGTAAGCATTTACTCTGAAAAAAATAAATGAATTGAAATTGCATAAAGTAATGATCTTAATTGTATACCCTTCTGTTCCTATTGGATGAAGACATGTCAAATGCTTGGCTCGATATGGTAGAAATGTAATTGGTGCAATATGAATGTCAATACTACCATTGATAAGTCCAGCAGCTGAAATACCTTTCAATGTGCCATTAGCTCCAGATTTAATTCTGTCACCAATTATAGTAACTTCTCTGTAAACATATTTTAAAAGATTGTCAACTTGATACTTTACAAAATTATGCGAGTGTTTTTACGTGATATTCAACATGTCCTTCAAGTCATCAAAGGCACTGACCCTTGATGCATTATTATACACAGGTGTTCCATCAAAGCTATGTGTAACAAGTCCTGTACGACTAGCAATCTCATTCTATAGAAAGATATATATATATATATAGAAATATAAATTAATTTCCAAATTATTATGTAACTTGGAATAAGCTTACAGCTACTGAAGCTCGAATTGACAATCCCATGAAGTCCTGTCGCCTTTCTGCTATTTGTAAAAGTAGTTCAAGATTATCAAATAGTTTAGCTAGCTTTCTACATATTGTTAGATCTCCCAAAGTATAAATCTCATGCCAGATAAGATTTTTATTTGATGAGATAAATGTATTGGAGTTTATATTTATTGAAGTAGACAAGTTCGGTGACGTCATCTCAGAAAGTAAAATTATTATTGTACTTGATGTGTCATTTAAGTAGGTCTATAATGTGTAAATAAAATGTGAGTAGTTGAGATTTAAAAGATAAGTAAGTAATTAAAAGTATTACAGAGAGTTTGTCAAGATTCAAGTCTGAAGTTCTTGATGGTAAAATGTAAATACAATTTTGACACGTCTTGTGAACTTGAGCATTATGTTATAATGCTGATATATGCAATTAAAGGTAAGAAGATTTGTGATGGATTTACTGAAATAGAAAATTATATATCCTTATATGTTTCAAAATGGAGCAGATATACTTACAATCAAAATTGTCTTCTTCTAGAATTATTACAAATTCCAAAGCACTTAAATTCTCTTTAATTTTATCCACCCAATAGAAAAAATTACTAAAGAGAAATGCTACATCTTCCACCATTTTATGTGTATACCAGACAAAAATTCTGCTGTCTCTGAAATGTCTTGTTATTACCATAATTTTATGATTTTTTAACCTTGAATTTCTATATGAATTTACAAAGAATGTCACCCGTGAAATGACTAAATGAATGTTTTTCTTATGAAAGCTTTCCAATTTGTCCTAATAGAATTATTTGAATGTTTGTATTATTCATGTACTCTAATGTAGCAAGTAGATGCAAAAGTGAAAATGTGGTGAAAGTCAAGTTAATGGTTATTTGAATTCACATTATTCGGCTATACTATATGCTTTCTCATTTCATTTATTTGCGTCAATATATTGTCAATACAGTAGTAGAAGAAATTAATAAATAGTAGCACTACATATTAGAAATGATTGTTATAATGTTTCTTTTTGTACAATGTAATCTCTCATCTCTCTAAGTCATTTGCATACCCTTCTTTGGAGCAATGATACCTTCAAGTTGTTGCTACATTTTACAAAAAAGAAACAGAAATATATTTAGTATTAAAAAATCCATATTTAAATATTGTATTTTTAATACCTTAAGTTGTTGATTAGCTCTCTTCAGTACTTGAATTTCTTCAGCATGCTTCTTCTCTTCATACAAAAAACGAAACAGAAATATATTTAGTATTAAAAAATCCATATTTAAATATTGTATTTTTAATACCTTAAGTTGTTGATTAGCTCTCTTCAGTACTTGAATTTCTTCAGCATGCTTCTTCTCTTCAGCATCATATTGCTCAGTATGTTTTCTTTCAACTTGCTCAATTTTTATTTTCATTTCTTGAACTTGTTTCTGTAAATCATCTTTTTCTTCTTTGATTTCTGTCACTTTAGTTTCTAAATCTGCTTTTCCTGATTCTGCCATCAGAGCTTTTCTCATTCCATAAGCTGTAGCACTTTCATATAAAGCTTGATAAGCTGCTAATGTCATTCTAATTTCATCACGACAGCGAAGTAACAATAAACCCCTCTCAGCACAATTGATTGTCACTTGTCTTATCAATTCATCTTTAAAAAAAATTTAAAAATAATCATTACTTGGAAATGTTACATATATAGTGAATTCTCTTTCTTACCAAAGCATTGAGAATATAATTCTCTGCGAATTGGACATACTCCAGTCTACATAATATTCCAAAAGTTATCCAATAAACTAACTAATATAACAAATGTTATATTTCCATTACCTCATGAGCTTGTCTCTGTCTCAATCTCATGTCCAAATGCTCTTGTAAATTAATGACATCAACACGTGTTGCTGGAACACTAGAAACCTATCACAAACAATTATTAAACTATCCGAAAATAGTAAACTTAATTATATATTTATTCTTTACCATTTGTGTCCAAAACTTTCCATCTTCCTCCCATTCTTTTGGTGGAAGGATTGCATTGAGAATTTCCACAGTTTCTTTCTTAGATAAACCAGCATCTTGACAAACAGCAGATTGACCTGTGAGTCCAGGAATATTTGGTGCTGCTGGAAATCCTGGAGTTGCACTGAGGCCACCCTAAATTAAATTAGAATCATCATATTATAACTAATAAAACATCACTTTAGTATTCATCAAAAAATATTGGCATACCCCTGGTGCCTTTTTTGCAGCACGTTTTTCATGAGTAGTCACCAGAACTGGATTATCATATTTGACAAGTGTCAATTGATTTGGTACCATACGATCAGCCATGATTGATTATTGATTGTTTTGTTGTTGCTCACGTATTGTTTTCCTTTGAGTTGTCAGAAGAAAAATGGTCACTTACAAATATTATGGACGAGTTTGATTTATCACCACCACTTTTGATTCTTCATGCTTCCATTTGATTTATCAATAAAAGTAAAGCGTCCATGGTGACTTTCACTCTCAGCAACAAAGGCTTTCTCCTCATAGAGAGAAATCAGTGAAAGTGGTGGAGGAAGAAGAAATATGATTTTGTGTGACTTGTTCATTTTATGTTGATGATTCGATGATACAAAACAATAAATAAATATTTTTAAGCAATATTTTAAATACATAGAATTCAACAATTTTCATAGAACTTAAATAATCAGTGATTAAAAATAATTTTATTGAAAGAAATTTGATTTTCATAAGCATTAATAATTTGGCGCCATCTTGTGGTGAAATTTTTTTCTAATAACAAAGAGTGAGACGTTGAGTTTTTTTATGCCTATAGTCTGCGCAGCTTACATAGATTTCTTCATCCATCATCTTTCTTCGGCTCTAAAAAAAGTTTTCACCTAATTGTGTTCAGTTTTTTGGAAAAATTTCTGAAAAAGACTAACATCTATTTCAAATTTTACAAAGCTAGTTAATTTATTCAGTAATTGTGGATCTGCTCAAGGGAGTTTTCAAGAAATTTGTACAAACAGTAACAGTAAGTGGTTTCTTTAAAGATTACATTATTAGTCTTAAAACATTTTCAGACAACAAGCACATTTTTTGCACTACATATACATTTTTTCCAGAATCTTCTAAATGATTATCAAACTCTAATGACTTATCTAAAGAATACAAATTTTTCTTATTGAATTTATTTCAGTTATATTTGGAATCTCTGGGACATAAGAGACGCGTGTTAGGAATTTCCTACTTGAAAGAGCTCTGTATAAAGCTGACAGACAGCGCTTGATTGATTGATCCTAATTGATCGAAATTGAACCGATTAATTTCTGCAATTAAAGCTGCTAGTGAGTTCCGTTTAGCTCACATCAACGAAGAATACTTTTTCATCCTTATTATGAAATTATGATAGCGCTTGTTAAAGAAAGTTTGTCAAAAGTTAAATGTATATCAAAAAGAACAGAACATTGTTAACAAATGCTATTTACTAATCTTTTTATTTCTATTGTTGTTTACCTTTAACTTTTGACAATCTTTAAATGTCAATTGATGAGTAGCATGTATATTTTATTTATTAGTAAAATATGCATGCAATCAATGAATCTATTTGACAATTTATAGAATTTAGTAAGTAGCCTTCTAAAAAAGTAAAATTATTCATATTCTAAATGCTATTTTTTATATATTTGTAGGACAATATGCCACGGGGAAAACGAAAGAAGAGATCTGCTTCTAGTTATGAAAGGAGTAGATCAAGATCTCATAATAGCTCATCCAATTATCGTCATCGTAAAAGAAGACGTCATGAAACGCCAGATAGTTCATCGTCATCATCTCCTTCTCGTTCCCGTTCTCATTCTAGAGATAGAGTTAAATCAACTGATTCAGCTTATCGACATCATCATCGAAGGTAAGTTTACATTATAATAAAAACTAGCTTGTATAATCATCAGACATTTAAAAGTCAAAACTGATTCATGATTATGATACGCGATTCAAGACAAGATGAACAACCAGGAAGGTTTACTACAACAATATTTAAATAGTCAAAAGTAATAATTTTTTTGGTTAAAATCTTTTATTTTATTATTGCAAGTTGCAAAAAGAATGCAACTTTGTTCGAATGTTCTTCCTGATACAGTAGTAGGCAACTATTATTTCCATAATTGTGATATAATGTGAACATGGTACTACAACACTGTAAGAATCAAGGTTATTGTTGTTCTCTTAAGAATTTGGATCATAGCCATTTAGTTTACTCAGTTAGCAGTTGTAATAGTAAATATGTTTTTTATATATATAAACACCTACTACATACATACTACTCCAGAAATAAAATCTCTTCCTTTATATCTCAATGCAGATTTAGATTCCTAGAAATAGACAGAGAGAATTTAGGACATCTATAGCATTTGTATTGCTTTCCAGTGTTTTCCAGGAAGTTGTAATCAAATTGACTAAAACGTTTCTTTAGTTTTTTGCCCTTTTGTTCTAAATATGTTTGACAAAACACATTGGTGTCAACCGTCAACGATTTTTAGAATGTAGTATAAATGGAATTTGTCAAAGTGCTAAAAGACCAGGTCAACTCAGTACAACTGCAATGACCAATAGGAAATTCAATATTTTATGTGTTACACACTAAAAAGATTAATTGTGATAACAGTAATGTAGACTGTATAACGCCTACACTCTTCTAAACAGAATTTT
>VCNE01004886.1:0-11724 GCA_009869805.1 Oncopodura yosiiana
GTCTCACTCAGTTTTTCTTTTGTAATTTCTATGCAAATTTATAATCTAGCTCTAATCTCATTCGTCTCTAAACAAGATCAAGTATTTCCTTGCAAAGCCACAACCATTTTCTCATATAATTTCTAGTAGAAATATTTTACTCTGCTAACGTCTTGTGCATAAAGACAATACACACAGTAACAACAGAAAGGTGATTTCTATTCTTTAAAAGTACACATATGTCAACGATGGACAAAAAAGATCTGCTTAAATTTTTTCCTTAGCATTCTTACAAAGTCCTCAGTGATATAACATTCCTCTGCATACTCTGCAACAACAAACAACTGGCGCACCCAAAAAAGAAAGCTTTCCACTTCTCTACACTTTTGGATGAAAAACTTTTTCTAGCAAAGAAAATCATCAATTTTTAGCTGTTGCCACAAAAATGCTAAGAAAAACTTTTCCAATTTTACTAATGTTGCACACTCTTCTCTCCTCTCTACGAACATCAACACCAATATGTCAACAAACAAATATAGTAGACAAAGGCTAAGAGAAAAAGACAGCGACAGGTCACTTTTTTTTGTTGTTGACAAGAAGAACTCGTGTTAAAAAAAAGACACGCTACATAATTGCACTACAATCTGAGTCAACTTTGTTAGTTACAAAGCGTCCATCATTTTTTCTCTCTAAGGTCATTGATCTCAACTTTATGGCGCTCAAATTCAAAATTTGAATAAGCTTACTTTCGTGCTACCAATGAGGCTTGTAGTAACATCAAATTGAGCTCCATCATTTTTAACATCACTAAATAAGTTCTGTTTTCTATATTGTGTATACTTTTGTTGTATACCTTCAAGTTACTATATATGACATGAGCATGTTACATAATCTATAATGCATACACGTGTAGACACAAAAAGACTTTTCCCCATCACTCTCAACTCTTTCTCTCTCGTCAACTCCCTCATCATATTTCTCCTCTCTTGTGTTCTCTGTCTAGTTTTAAGCTCTGGAAGTAATAGGAGAGAAAACCTTCTAAATTCTAACCTACAGGCAAAAACTCTCCAAACTATGAATAAAATACTATGATGCATGCATGCATTGCATATATTTCCCTCCTGCCTTATACTATATCAAGATATTTAACGACATTCCTTATCAGCCAAGAGCTCAATTTAAACCTCTTTTTATATACTAAAATTCTTGCGTAATCTCCATGCGTAAGAATATTATACTCACTAATAATCACACACAGTGTGCGTATGCATGTGAATGTGGAAAATGTAGATACATATGTAGTCATGAAAAACTTTCACGCGTGAAAGTTTAAGGTCAATAACTACCTACCATAAGAATTGAGAGTACAAAAAACTCAAAACCAGTCGAACAGAAACAACTTTTTGACTCCAAGTCAAAGCAAACTGTCGAAAAAGGAAATGAAGTTCACATGCTATGCCATAATATGTTGCTTTTAGACTTTCACTTTTGCATGAGCAAATCTACATGATATGTGTAATATACTAATGACTCTAAAAACTCAGAGCAGATGTGATGTACGCTTCACTATACAAATATTGTATAGTCTGCATTATGTTATGGTTGAAGTTTACCATATTGATTTTAGTATTTTGGGAACATCATCATGAGAGAGTAGATTTTGTAATTCTAATCCTAGAGTCTACTCTCTAGTCCAAAAGTTGGAAGTTAGGAGAACTCAAGTTTTTGTCCATGGAGTATTATTTAATATAAGGACATTAGTAGTTCAAACTTCAAACTACTACAACATACCACTACTAATAATATTCTCTGTTTTGTATATATGTAGTTATATAGAGTACAGAGTACAAGTGTTGCTAAAATATAATATTTTGCTAGGCTTATTATACTACTTTAAATGCTCTGCATGTATGTAATGTAGACATGGTGGTTCAGAGAGCCATGAATTTTCGATTAATTTGTATTGCTATTGAGATTTTGACAAAGTCTCATTTTCCTTCAAACCAGAGTGTAGCAAGCAAATGCTGCTATATTCAATTCAGAGAGTACCTTTATATATTTCATTCCCTATTTATTTTCTAACATTTAGAATTTCTCCTTTCTATTGTTATCTGGTTGAATATAAATATAAAGGCTTCTTATTGTGTAGAGAGAGAAGAGACAGTGTATAAAATACAATGCAGCAATAATTTTACTAGGGTTGGAAATTTTCGAGTTTCACTATGAAAAGCCAATAAAGAATAAGGATTTATTGATATTCTGTTACCTCTATATATCATATCGAACTTTATTATATACTCTCTGAATATTACTATAAAATAGAAAGTGCGTTATATGTACACACTGCAACTCGTTATCTTACTATATAGAGAAAATGATGTATAGTATGAAGAGAATAAGTATGTAGCGTACAATAAGCAATGCATAAAAGAGTATAGAAAACAATACCAAGAGTTTATGAATCAATGCCAATATTTCTCCCTTGTGTTTAGATTATGTGCCAAGAATCAAAGTCAAGTTTGAAAACTCAAATGCCAAAGGAAGTTTCAAGAGTATTAAAAAATCTAAATATTTATATGCTTACCTGTATCATTCACCATTGGCAGTGTTGTTTTCACATTCATCCAAGAAAAGAATTGTATAATAAATTTTATTTTACTGATGATTTCAAAAAAGTATAAAACTTTGGCACCACTCTTGTCTACTGATTTTCTACTGTTCAATCAAGTCTATAACACTACACATAACATCATCTTTTTGTCTTTCTCTCCATCTTCTTCAACTGTCAATACTAGAGTGTCAATAGTAAGTTTTCGTCAACTGCACAACAAGCACCTTAGCATGTTGGAAAAAAGTGAATAGTTATTGTTAGTGATTTCGTTGGTGTGAAAATCATCATCATAATGCGACTTCAAATGTCTGCATTGCATACATATCTAGTAGAGAAAGTTTTTTTCATGTGCACATTATACTTTAGTATATTTTACTAGTATTTTTTATACTTTCTTATTCATGTAGTCTATATATGTATATGTAGCGACGACAATTTGAGATATCCAATTCCAACTAGTAACTTGAGTAAACATTCAGTTCAGTGTAAGATAAGAATCCATTTGTTGTTGTTCAAGTATTGTAGACATTGTAGAAGAATATGAACTGCAATGCGTACTACTACTGGACGACCACCACAAGACTATATTCGACATTATTGTAGAGATATTGTGGAATAGGGGAACTCAACTTGACGTTGTCTTTATGATTATTATTATTACGCTACTACACTACACAGTACTAACATGTTTTTCTTCTTTGCTCTCTCTCTCTCTTTCTACAACTGTCCCTCACATCTAAAAGTCACACTGTGAATTTCTTTTACCATTTATTTGTGTTATATTATTCTTATTTCCTAAGCCACAATATGAACCCAAAATGTAGAGGAGACTCTTTCACTCACCAAGCCCGTATTTGTTTTATCTAAAAGTTGTGAGCAAGCGTTTGTAAAATGTTGTTGAATGCTGCTGGAGGAGGTCGGTCAGCAATACAAGATTCTATTCTTCAATAATACAAATCGGCTCTAAGCTTGTCTGGTCTTCATGTTTATCTTGTATTAGTGCTTTCTTTTACTACTTGGTCCACTGCTCTTGGCTTTTATCTTTGGTAGCATAAGATAATAAACACTAGAGTGATATGTATATGTAGTAGTAGCTTGTTGTTGATGAGGTCGAGAAACTTTCTAAAAGGAGAATGTGAGAAATGAGATAAAGGTCATATGAGGGAATGTTTTAGAAGAGGGATAAAAAAACTTGCGTTACAACAGGAAGGAAGGAAGAAGGCTCTTAATTTTTCATTGTAGTAAGTCGACTCGAAAGATTCTTAAGCAACTGCAAAAAAAATTTTCTTACCGCTGCAGAGATACTGATGAAAATCTTGTAAATGGTATTTAATTACGAAACATTTCAATTAGAAAGTTTGCTTTCTCCAACAATATAATATATGGATTCTTCTCTAAAACTTTTTATTTTTTTTATTGTCAACTACTTAATAGATTTCAATACTGGCACACAATACAATTCTTTCTTCGCTCTATTTGTAAGGTGAAAAAAGTGTATAAAAAGTAGGAAAAAAGTTGCTTCAACTTTGCTCTTCGTAGACACAGAGGCAACACACTAAAACTTTGTAACTCTACCAAGTTTTCTAATGTACTTTTTTCGACATGTTAAATATGTAGGCAGCAGGAGTAACAACACTATACACAAGTAAAAGTATGGCAGCAAAAGTGTTGTGTGTAGACAGCTTGGCGGTGAAAGTGGAAGTGGTGAACAGTTCTCTCTCTTTGCTCTTCTCTTGCTGCTGAAGAGAATTTCAGTGACGACATACAACCAAAAGAGAGACTCGAGACTTACTATATACTAAACTACAAAAGCTATAGAGCTGCACGAGGCTGGAAAAATTACGTAATAGTACATAGTAAAGGAAAAGAGCTCTCTTTATTTTCCCTATAGCTCGCATACAACGTCGTCTGCTTCTCTACCTTATATAATACCCATATGTATGTAGTAGAAAGTAAACTATGTACTCAAATACTAAAGAAACTACAAACTCAAGCAAAAGTGTGACAGACAGACAGGTAGACACTAACGAACAGCAGTTTGTTTCTAACCAAGCCAACGTAACATAATACTGACAACAAGAACAACGTGTGTGAGTAAAACGTAAAGGAAAAAAGGACGACTTTTACTACCCTATATATATATATATATATATATGTTGTTGGTTAGTGATGTGTTACAACATACATAATATGACACAAGACAAGAAGAAGAACAAGACAACAAGAAAATAAAACTGGGCTATATGTTTTACTATATGTAGGCGTATGTACAGTACATAGTATAAAAGGTAAAAGCAACAGAGTTTGTATACAAGAAGAGAAGTTTTTAGACTTTTACTTTTTTACCTCTTAGCTTCTACTTCAACTTGACTAACTCGTCGTCATCTCGCTTTTAACCTAAAGTAACCTAATCTCAAAGTTTTTAAGATATAGTATAGTAACTCTAAACAACTTACATATCATGTTACACAATGTGTTGGTTGCTAGATTACTTTATAGATGCATGCGTAAAAGGTGTGTAGCAAGACAAAGTAAAAATAAGGAGTGAGTGAGTGGATGATGTGCAAAAGTTTTAAAGTCTAAATTGAAGTTGAGTTTCTTCATGTCTCTTTATACTGTCGAAACTGTACACAAAGTTTTATAGTACTATATGTAAAAAGTATAAAAGGGTAGTAAATATTTTAGTGAGTTTAATTATGGTGAAAGTAGACACGCTGAATGAATATTCAAGTAAATGCTAATATGTCTACTAGTTGCATTTGGTATACATCAAAAAGTGAGACATTGATAATTTTACAAATCATATATTTGTTTTAAGAATTTTACAACATTCAAAAATATCTATGCCACTAGAAAATATTCTTGCTGGCTAACTTTTTCTGGTTCAGATGTCGAGTCGGGATTTTTCGGGATTCTCTCTAGAACTGTTGCAAGCCGAAAGAATCTTTCCACTTAGATATTCTTCTACAACATACAAAAAACTTCATGTACCATTCACAATTCATGTACATCTCTCTCTCTCTCTTTTCTTTCTGCTACTCTATTCCATATGTATTTGCTAGAATCGCTTTTCTTTTTATATCTCTCATATAAATTTCATGATGGGAACTTTGAACCGTATTATTGCTAAGGCTTATCAAAGTGTAAAAAAAACTTACACAAGTGGCACACTCACTATCAATTTTATCTCTAATAAAATGTATTTCTTCCTACTCCACTCTACTGCAGTACTTTCTTTTTATATAAAGTGTGTCACAATGTATATATACATATATATCTTTTCTCTCTCTCTCTCAATGAAGATGATTTATTAGTAAAAACTAAAAGCTTATCATTCTCATCTTACGATACACTCTGATTATAAGTCGGATGTTGCAATTTGAAATAATTTCTTTCTTGTCTCTTTTTATCTCTTTTCCTCTTCCTTCTTTTTCTCTCTTTCTAGTACACTGCAGAGGAATGAGAGTCAAGGATGTAAATTGTAAAGTCGTATCAACCATCATCATCGTATATATGGTGAAAAGATGCTACCACACATATGTAGGCTTGTTACTACTGTATAATAATATGAGGGAAAGGTAGTTGTAGTAGAAACAGGAGTAGTGGTTGTTGTAGGAGTAGTACACACATGGCAAAAGCAAACGACCGAGGAAAGAAGACCAATTGAGATTGCATGGATCGATGAAGAGAGCGGAGGGCAGTGGCTGCTCTCTCTTCTTCTCCTCTCTCTTTCTATTTTACTCTGAAATTCTGAATATATATATAGTGAAAGATCTCTTTCTCTCTTCGTCCATATCTGAAATAACCCTCTTTTTTCGTAGATTTTCATTCTACACCATGCTAGCACTCTACTATTAGTAGGCATTGCCATCATGAACTGAACTCCTTTTCTCATGAAAACTTCAAATGTTGAGAGTGTGTTCAACATTGAATAGAAAAAGTAGCATGGAATAAATGCCTTTACTGCTTACTTATACACGCATTTTTGGACATACATATAGAGGAAGAAAAGAGAGAAATAAGCAAGCACCCTGTTCATTTTCAGGTCGATTGATGACAATGCATGTGGTTTTTGACAGCTAGGTTAGGGAAGAGAAAATAGCCAGTCCAGTATATAGACAAGATGATAGTTGAATAAGAGAAAGAGAGAGAGAGAGTAAACGATACCGTGATATCTGAGAAAAAGATGAAATGAATAGTAGGACGATTGAAACCTACAAGGAGTAAGTGTTTGTCAGCTATTGTTATATTTCAGTGAGTATAAAAGCATTCGACATATATTTTTTGTCTTTTGCTCAATCCTCAGCATTATCTCTAGTTGATTCCAGCATTTTCCACATGCATGACCAATATACTCTCTCAGTCTAAAAGAGAAGGACGATGAAATAGGAAATGGAGAGAAATTTGAAACTAAACTTGATGTTTTCTGCTCAAGACAGTCAACTCAAGGACTTGAGAATATAGTTGAGGTTGACTATGAGTTGGATTCACAAAGAAGCAGAATTAGAATTATACCTTCGTCAGTTCAGAAAAAAGCTTTGAGCCTTTTCCGACTTTTTTGTATCGCAATTGCAATGCACTATATATAAAGTCGACTGTCAACTACAACTTCTTCATGGATGAACTTTAAATTCTTTCTTTCTTTTCTCCCTTTTTTGACTTTAGCTTTTCTTTTTTTTTGTTGTAGTATATATACTTTGTGAATTTTTGTGGTTTTTTCTTGAGTCTGATTTCTTTCTTTCTTCTGTGACTGACTTCTTCATGACACATGACAAGAGAGTTGAGACATGAATTGTATGCACAGAAAGACAAAAAATAAGAGATTGACTTTTGAGAGAAAAATTTAAATTGTGTATTCCGTTTGAATTTCTTCTAAAGAGTTTTAGTTTACGTTTCCTTACTATGCGTAGAGAAACTGAAAGAAGAAGACAAGTGTGTATAAATAGAGCATGAAATGAGAAGAAGACATCTTTTATTATAAGACATTGATATAGAATCGGAAATGATGGAGGAGTATGTAAATTAATATAGAGAGACTCATTCCTTTAAGAGGGGCGTAAAACTAAAATTTATCACACTTAAATAAAATCAGGAAGAGGAAAGAAGAGAGAAGAAGAAGGATTTGTGCCAATTAGACTTGTTTGAAGCACTATTTTATAGCATACTGTTGAAATTTCATGTTATAGAGAATAGAGAGATTCGTTCGATTTGAACATATACATTTACTAGCTTTTTAGCATAATGTTTATTATATTCTGTAGTCGTATATACCACGACACGTGCCAACCAGTCAAACTATGATACTGGATTCATGTCATTTTGTTTTTGACTTGACAAAACACTTGAAACGATGTTTACTGAATGAAGCTGCACATCATTTATTTCCTCATTTGGTTTTCTTTCCCGAGTCTTTATTTTTTCATCGTCATTTTATCTTGTCTCTTCTTCTTATGCTGCATCTTCTTTCAATCCATATAGGCTTAGATTGTGAATATCCTTTGAGCAAATAGAAATACGAAACCATTCGACCCTTTGAGCTTTATTCTAATAGAAAGATTTCCAGAAATTCATTGGAAATGGTATATTCCATCTAGTGGAAAAAACTGCAGGATTTTCTTTGGAAAAACATTATGTAACACCACTGCAAGAATTCTTTCGTTTAATATGTAAGCCAAAATTAAGAGGCTTTTAAATCTCATAGCAAATCATAATTGCATAACATGCTCAACAAATTATTATTATTTCAAGGTCAATAGTTGACTGATTGCAATGAATGAGAGAAAGGTCAAGATCGATTACATGCATAAGATGATATAACTATTATAGCTATATTTATTTTGTTGTTACTTACTTACACTAGCTGACATTGACAGCTGAAGAATATTAAAATGTTCAAATCTTCTATTTCAGCTTTGTGTAGTGGTTCAGGAAAGAAATTATTCTCAACAAGTAAGACATGTAGCAGATTAAAAAATAAATTTTTACCTTTTGAAGAAAAAACGCTCATTCATAATTTACATCATGGAAAATTGGCCAGTATTGTGGATTTTGACAATGTTCACGCTTACAGTTGTCAAAAGCCTTTGACATTTTTCAGACAAGTAAATATAAAATAATTCGGTAAATAGACAAATTCATATTCAAAGACAATTATATTCTTAATTTTGACAAATAGATGCTGGCTGTCATCAACTACCCTGAGATTGTGAATCACATTAATATTCCCAAAGATGTACAGGAAAGAGCTTTTAATATTTTGGATCAATGTCAAGGAAAGAGTACTGGAGCTTACACTGACGGTGAAGGAATACAATTAATTAGAGAGCATGCTGCTGATTACATTAAAAGGCGAGATGGAGGAATTTCTTGTGATTATGAAAATATATTCATTTGCTCAGGATCAACTGAAGGAATTAGAGTAATTAGAAAACAAAAAAAAATAATAATACACTTTATTGATCTCTATTATATTTAGCAAATGCTAAAGCTTTTTAGAGACACTCCAGGACAAAAGAAATCTGGAATTCTAACTCCAATACCATGTTATCCTTTATTCATATCTGCTATAGAAGAATACAATTTACATCAAATAAATTACTTTATGAATGAATCATCAAGTTGGTCAATAAGACACTCCAGGACAAAATAAATCTGGAATTCTAACTCCAATACCATGTTATCCTTTATTCATATCTGCTATAGAAGAATACAATTTACATCAAATAAATTACTTTATGAATGAATCATCAAATTGGTCAATAGATATTGAACACATTGAAAATTCTCTTAGAAATTCTAGAGATGAATGTAATCCACGAGCAATCGTTGTTATTAATCCCAATAATCCAACTGGAAGTGTCTTAAGTAAAAAAAATATTGAAGAAATTATTAAATTTGCATATCATAATCAAATTGTTTGTTTTGGCTGATGAAGTATGCCAAGATAATATATATGGATATAACAATAAATTTTTATCATTTAAAAAAGTCATGATGGAAATGGGACCTCCTTATACTAATTTGGAGCTTGCTTCATTTTTTTCAACTTCTAAAGGATACATGAATGAAGCTGGTGTTAGAGGAGGATGTTATGAGTTGCTAAACATGGATCACGGAGTTAAAAAAATGTGGCTCAAATCAGTCAATAGTAAATCATGTGCTACAATTTATGGACAAGTATTTAATTATTTTGCTTTATTAGTCTTATTAAATGTTCTAACTTCTTTTCTGATTATCTTATTTATTAGATAGCAATTGAATCTTTGACTAATTCACCAAAACGTTCTGAGCCATCTTATGAACTTTATTCTCAGGAAAAACAGAAAATGTTATCATCATTAAATATGAAAGCAAAATTAGTGTATGAAAGATTAAATTCTATATCAGGAATTTCATGTACTCCAATTAATGGAGCATTATCAGCATTCCCAAGTGTAAGATTTTTATTTAATAGTAAATAGATTTTTTTGTGGAAAAAATATTTCTCATTCTTTCGTCTTCCGTGTAGATTATTGACATGCCTCAAAAAGTTATTGAAACTGCTATCCACAATCAAATGTCACCAGATGAATTTTATGCTCTCAAATTTTATCAAGCAAAAGGAGTTACTAGTAGTTTGATTGCAGGTGCTGTTTTTGGACAAAAGAAAAATTCACATCACATTAGGTTTGTAGTAAACAAATAATTTCATTTTGATTAGTTTACATATCTTGATTCTTATTAATTACAGATTCTCAATACTACCTCAAGTAACAGAAATTAAGAAAATGTTGGATGATTTTGAAGATTTTCATTCAACTTTTTATGAGAAATTGTAATAAAAAAGTAAATAAAGCTAAATGATGTTATTCAATAATCGAGCTAGCTTTCCTTTGTTCAACTTTTCTGCGCATGACTGATTGGTGGCAAAAGGAAGCTGTTTTGAATTGTAGGAAATTTTTTTTGCTTTCACATTTCCACAATTTTTTACAAAAGGCAAAAGAAAAAAAGACTAATTAATTTCAAATAGAAATGGCTTACAGACATTCTGCTGATACAATTCTTCTAGACGAGGACCAAACTAAAAAGAAGAAGAAACCAAAGAAGCCTTCTGGATTCAACATTTTTGTAAATTTTAGAAGACGAGAAGAAGAAAAAGAACATGGGATTCATTTGAAAACATTTCAAGAAGCAATTAAATATTTTGATCGAGAATGGAGGGTATAATAACTTGCATAAAATTAAATAATGTAGTAGTCATTCTTTTTTTTCTTCCTTTAGGATTTATCTCCGGATGATAAAGCGATGTGGAAGGAAAAAGCTTCTGCAGCAAAAAATGGAGATGATAATGAAGATTCTGAATGTTCTGAAACAAAAGAACCGCAGCCACAATTTGTTTATCAAGTGCTGGTGTAAGTATTATGAAGTAATTGATAGAGTATAGTATGTTGTACTAATATTTACAATTTATTTATTTTATAGAAACCCTGTTGTAGATACTAGATTAGAAGCAGCAGATCATTACTCAGGAAGAGTTAAAGACTATTTAAAACGAATCACTGCAGTCGCTAGGAATGGTGTAGAAAATTTACCATTTCCAATCATTCATTTCAACAATTATGGAGAATGTATTATTGATAGTAATACAAGAGGAATGATCCCATGTGAGTATGCCATTGGGTCATTTAGCATTGCTGGTGGAATATTATCTTGTTATGGAACATTGATTGATCCCAACATTGGACCAAGTGAGTAATACATTTTTTTTTATTCTAAGTAATTATTAATTTGTTAAAGTTGTGAAACTAATTTGTATATATTTCAGTAATGCTACAAGGAGAAGCAGAGCATATGGAAAAAGAAATGTCAAAATACACACGAGCTATGCAAAATTATGACGTTCCAATGCCAGGTGCGTTATTTTAAGTTTATATGTATAAAAATACCTTAATTAATTAATTTTTTTCATTAATTCAATTGGTTTCACCAGGCTATGTCAATTCCGTAAGTATTCATAATAATCTGATTACAGTTATAAATTGAATATAGATATATTAACTTTTTAAAACAGATTGGAGGAAAGAAACGTTGGGAGCATATATCTGACAATGATGTAAACAATGTAGTTGGAGTTATTATTGGTGCTTTACAGCAAG
>VCNE01004887.1:0-21670 GCA_009869805.1 Oncopodura yosiiana
CCGAATCCGATCCGTGTCCGATCCGAATCCGATCCGTCGGATCGGATTTTTCCGGATCGGATTGCGAACCTTACTATTTACTTCAATTCAAATCATTTTGCACACTATCTACTTTAATCTACTAGTGCATTGCTCTTGCTTATGAGAGTGTTGCGTTGGATGTATATATGTCTATTATAGAGAAAGGCTTTTTCACTCTGAGAATCCAACAAAGTCTCAATTAATTACTGCTACTAGCTACATACATACAACACAACTAACTTTTCTCCTCTCACTCACTCACGATACTATAACTTTGAGTGAGTTTGTATTGCCTCATATATTGGTACACTTTAGTACAATTTGATAGAATAAAGTGTGTTATATATGTAGTTGTACATAATATATATATAATATATAAATGTGTGTAGGTTTTGTCTAAAGGAACAAAAACACATTTGAACCAAAAGAGAGAAAGAGTGGAGGATAGAAAACCATTAATTAAATCCGCCTCTGCATCCTACACTACATTCATTTAGTATACAGTATACAAAAACTACAGCATTGTAGTACTTATTGCAGTAGCTAAATTACCAAACTACGAAACCATTAGGCCATTACTTTTTGTCTATTGCAAAGTTTAGGTTGTCGTATTGCTGATTCTATTGTATATACTTATATGCTCAATTTTGACAACATAACAACAAAATAAGAGGAAATCACTTATACACGGAATATTACATTTACACACAACTCAAAACAATACTAACACAATAAAAACTTGTCTCAAGTGTCAATTTTGAGATTATATATGCTCTCTTGAGTTTTCTCTTGAACTTTAGTTTATTATCTACTTGCTTTTCCAATGCAAATTTTTCGTAATGTGAGATCTAGTTTTGTAAATATCTAGTGCATGAGAAGAGCATGTTGAGTGTCACTCGTAGCCAACGACTTAAGTATCCCTAAGTTATTTTGGAGAGAAGATGAACCAAGTCACTCAGAATAACTTTTTCATATCATATCATCCACTTTACTTCTAAAGCTCTAAGCCTACATATAAATCTCTCTCACTCACTTCTTTTGCCCTAGTACTGTTGAATGTTGATGTAGAATTTAGTATTAAGGTAAACTTTTGCTAGGTCTACTAAGGAAGTAGGATATATATATGTAGTACTCAGCGCTTGACTCTATTCTATTTGTTTACTTTCAGATTACAGATTGAGAGTATATAGCAAAGAGAATCCAGGAACAACGTAGGAGTCAAATGTCAAGTGAGTCTTGTAAGGAGCCAAAGTAAAGATTCAAGTTAAACTTCATATAGGAAATGTGTCATAAAGCAATTTTGAGCTAAAAAGATACCAAAGTACTACTACGTCATATAATACTCTCTCAAAGGTAAAAGGTGCTGTATGAGTATATAAAAGAAAGAGAAAGATCAAATCAGTGAACTTTGACTTTTTTCTCCAAGTTTTTTTCCTCTCTTCTCTCTATATATATCCTTTCTACGTGATAATGTACAAGTTTAATAATTGAATAGTTATATATATATATACTTATAATACCTGCTTGGCAGTCTGTTGATGAAGTGCGAGAGAGAGAGAGAAGAAAAGAAAAAAGTTTTGAGTAAAAATCTCTCAGGATTAATTTAATCAGCAGTACATTCTCATCAGCAGTTTTTAGTACTCAAAGTAGTAGTCAAGTAATAATCTCATTGAAGCTTCTCTCTTTTGGAACTACTACTATAGTCATAACTAACTGAATTATAAATATTGCTGATGAAGAGCTTTATGCTTTGCATATATGAAGAAAGAAGAGAATAGAAAAAAGTGCTAGTAGTTCAAAGACGAGTGAAAAAAGTGAGTATTAAAAAGGAAGCGAAACTATTACTGTCTCCATTATTCTTCTTACTCATAGTGTCAAGAGTTTGGCGGTGTAGATCAAAGGACGCATTTCTTAACACTTTTACTTACGAATATACTTTCTCTCTCTTCTCTGTGTATGAATTTCCTATCTTTGAAAAAACGCCACACGACATTGGCTCTTTTGGCATCGTAAAGTAAAAAGCTGTCAACTGAATTGAACATTGAACTGTATACTGCAAGAAGAAGAAAAAACTAGTGAACTTGTCTTTGAGACTCAAAACCATTTTTTTCTTTTTCACTGTGTTGTCGCGTTGGCTGATAGTAGTGTGGTGATATATTCATAAGTAAGTGCTGATGGTGCCAAAAGAATAAAGGTATATATAGAGAAAAGTGAATGTTGAAAGTCGAAGAGAGAAGAAGACGCTACAACATTGCGAGTGCTTTTTAAACATCAAAGGATTTATCATCGACCTCCCAAAAAGTCAAAAGAAAGAGAAAAGAACTTTGAGAACAATATATCTTCTCCTCTCTTCCAAGTTTTTTATATATGTAAACTTAAAAGATTGTATACGAGTTTTCGATTGAGCAATATCACAATATCTGACAACACAGAAGAAAAGAGACAGAAAAAGGGAGTTTGACTTATGAATTTTGTTTACTACCGGCTCACGATCCTAAACTATACAATAGATAATAATAAAACTAGTAGTCAAAGAAGAGACATCACCTGTCAACTCACTTAAAAAGGCCAAAGGGGGTAAATTGAGTTATACACTGCATTTCATAACAAGAAGATGCTTTTAGTCCTAGTTCTACATCAATATTAAGCTTAATTTTAAGCTATTATAAACAATTGCATTAGACTAATATATATTACAAGTTGGTGTTGAACTTAATGTACTGTCTTAATAGAGAAAGTCCTTAAGAGACTTGAGTAATAATAATCTTATGGAAAACTTTTGAGAGTATAAGTTTCTACTATTGTCTGCGGATAGAACTAATTGCCAAACAATTGCACAGAGTTACAACATCTAATACATTAAATCAAGTCGTGGTTGTTTTACCACAGTGAAAAGCTCAAGTGACAGCCATTTGCATCATTTGTGGTTTTTAACTCTTATCGCATTGTTTGAAACCTAAGGTAAGTGTTGTGTCATCTCTCATTCACTCACTCAGTCATTATTGTACAAAACCAAATATTATTGAATTTAATCCACAATTAATTATGTGTAAGTATAGAACAGGTATTTTAGAGAGCAATACCAATAAGAATAAGAGACTAGAGAGAATAAAATCAGTTTTATCTACATATATACTTTAGCCTCAAACAATAGAGCATCTAGTCTAGCAACTCAACTTTTCAAACTAAACCACTAATGAATCCAGTTGCTTACTAACTCTTTCCCATCGAAAATACCCTAAAGTCTCATTAGTTACTTTCTTCCTACTTTTCAACTTACTTCTGTATTGTGAAACTTACCTTTCTATTCAAATCTCCTGACTGACACGAGAAGACTTTGTATCTTTTCAACTATATATAGGAATAATAGTCTATAGTAGTAGAGAAAGTTTTCTCTTGCTCAACTTTCACTCTCTCTGTACATATAATAGTATGCATGATGTTGTATAGAACTTTGAAAGTTACACAATATAATGGTATGTCTATGTAGTTGAATGTAATGGCATCAGTGATGTGATGTTCTGATGTGGCAATGGTAAAGCATATAGTCATGCTGAATAGTAAAAAGTTCATTGCCTTTAGCTATAGAGAATAGTTGTGAGAGTTGAGTCTACCTTGTAGTACTCTTTTGCTTGTTAGGTGATTGGTGAATGATGTTAGTGAATGAGAAGGCAAATTACCCGAAGAAGATAAGATCAAGTTAAAGTGTGGCATTAAGCAACTCAACTCCCTTAGCTAAGACTCTCTTTTTCAACTCTTAAACTCGTACATAGTAGTTTTAGGCTATATTCTCTTTAGACGACATGATGATGATGCTCATCACTACTTTCTCAAGTACTCAATAGAACCCAATGTCATTTAGTCAATTGCTGATTATGACTAGGCACACTGCTTATAGTATATACACTCTAAAAGATATAATCTAGGATAAGGATAAGGAAAAATCTTTTTGAAGTTTGAATTTGAATTACATTTTCCAAGTAAGTAACTTGATGACTCAGAGAGACATTCTCATTTTTCATATGCTCTGACAATTTGTAATTTCTGAGCATTCCAAATTTAGGAGAGTGAAGAAAATTCAATGAAATTAAAGAGAGGGGAAGTCTGTAAAAAAGAAAGACATTTCTTGGAAAATATTTTGTTGTGAATTATTTATATAGTATTCTAAAGAATTTTTTTTGTCATCTCATGTTAGTTCACCATTACTATATAAAGTTGCTTCTTATTAGAAGCTTTAGTGAGAATGTTGCTCTGAGAGATGCACAACAGCAGAAGAGAAGAAGGAAGAAAGTCATTCATCTTTTGCATCGCACTTTTTTTTATACATTCATCCTTTTCTCAATTGACTTTTCATCTTCATTTTTACTTGGTACATGAAGCAGGAGCTATTATGTATTTTTCTTGCAATTCTAAGAAACTCTGCACGGCAGTAAAACTAACGAGATAGTGTAAGTATATATACAAGAAAAGAAAAAATGTTGTAGGAGAGAGAGAGAAAGAAATTCTAAAAGTCTCTATAAGAGTAGCTTTAGTACACATTACAGAGAGCACTATACGCTTTTTTGAATGGCTTTTAACTTAGTCTTCTTGACTTGCTATTCTGTATTTTTAAGTCTCTTTTTCCAAACTTTTCCCAAGAGAAAGCTCCTCTACTTCTTTCTACTTTTCCTTCCAAAGCTTCATTTTTTCCTTGAATGTTTTCTCTTCTCCATTCCTTCACATTAAGGGAAAGGGAAAAAGAGACCCGTAGAAGAAAAAGTAAAGGTTGTCTACATTTAGTTCTAGAGTAAAAAGTAAGCAATAGAAAATATATATATGGAACATATGTACTACTAGTAAGTAAAGACTAAATTCCATGCTTTCAACCATAAACTCTAGTTACTCTTTCTCCTTTGCCTTTCTACAAAACAACTCTTCCAATATATTATGATTATTAGGAATACTGATAAAAAGGAAATAATGTAAAGTAGATAGTATTGCCTCATCACTAATATACATAGACTTTTTACGTACTAAAATCCTTTGAGGCTAGTTCATATTGAACAATGACAAAAGTCAATATGTATCTTGCGTATAAAAGAAAAAATTATGTAGCAAAGGAAAAAAAGAGTACATAAAATGTAAACCCTATTGGAATTACCGATGCGGTTTCCACTTTATTGTATACCTTATTCTTATCATGTTGATATGATTTCTTCATTTCATTCACTCTCTTGCTCCTGTCACGTCACTTTCTTCAACCTTATGGCAGAAGGATTTTCTTTTTTTCTCTGTATAGAAAGGTAAATTGGAATTTGAAACCAAATCCTCTTTTTTGCCAAAGCCACACAGAGCATCATTTGCAAAAAAGGCAATCAGAGTTTCGAAAGGTGTAGGTACACAAAAAAGACAAGATACGCATGAGATGACATCATGACGAGCAACAGAGAAGAAGAAGAAAAAAACTTGAGATTGAGAAACTACATACATATCTATATAAGGTAGAGAACCTCAGTCAAATTCAAAACTTGTCAAAACCACACACGTAGTTTTCTTATAGGAAAAATACTAACATAGACAAATACATATATAGAAAACAACAAGGAAATGGAAAAAAACTGATGTAGAATTTCAAAGGAATAGAGTTGAATGCTCAAGCCGTATTTTTCCATGCGTACTTTCGTTTAAAACGACAAATTTTTTCTAACTCTTTTGAGTTTAAGTTTATATATATATATATATACTTTCTTGCAACAGAAAAAAATCAGTCAGTTACATTTTGTGGTGACATAAATCTAAAGTGCATAAGCTTATAGTGTCTTGTCTTATTTTGTTGTCTTACATGACAAGACAATACACAATGATTTTTTATTATTCACATGCACTCTTTAAAAGTGAAAGTCAATTTTTTTTGCTCGAGTATTTCTTCTTGCAAAAAAGCACACACATTTCCAGCAGGGGGCTAAAGACTTTTTTGTAGAAACTAACAACCTTATCTTTTTTTGTGCCTTTCTTCAAATATGCGTGGTGAGGCTTTGAGTTTTTCTTCACAATGTGTGCGTTCATTCATTTTCCTCATATGAAATATAACTAAAAGAAGAAAAGGATTTTAATGGACTTAGACCATGCAACATACAATGCATTAAGTTTCTCTACTGCACTCTCACTCACTCTCTCATCTGTCTTTACTTTGCGTTTTGCATAAAGTAAGTAAAGTGTATTATAAAGTCTATAGTGAAAAGAGAGCTTAATGTGTTCGTCTTACTCTCTCATCTTGTAGATTATGTCGGCTCTACTTTCTCTTTTCATCTCCTTGTAATAAAATGAGCCAGTGAGTCTTTTGTTGTCGGAGTTTTCTCTTCTCTCAAGACTTTCTAAAGCTCATCGTTCATTTTGTACAGAAGAAAAATGTTCTTCTATGTACAATGCGTGTATATAATGCCGAGGCGTAGAATGATGAATATATCAGTGTGTGTAAAGGTGTGGAAAAAGAGAATTAGGACTTTGTATGTGTCTATATGGTAGAAGGAAAAGATAAATGTCATTTAAATTACATGCTGGAAAAGTTACGCAATCTAATGTCTTTTCAGAATTAAGTGTGAGTGAAATTACTTTAGTAGCAATTGTTGCTTTAAATATCGTTTAGAGAGCTTCTATGTAGAACGATATAGATGACTTAGCTTGTATAGTAAATATTTTGATGGATGACAATTTGATATTAGAAAAATGTTGAAATATTGGAAAATTACAAGACAGACAGAGACGTAAAGTTAATACGAAAGGTTAAACCATAGAGCAAAAGGAGAAAGTTGTCACACACATTTTTTACAAATGTCAACAAAAAGAACTAGAGAATCGGTAGCATAATGTAATAATATCAAACTCACGTTAGTTTTTAGCTCACAATAGATATAGAGCATAAAGCTTTTTTTGTGTGTCGTCAGTTCTTTGAGTTTGAGTTGGCAAAAAATATGTTTGTTGGACCTGACTTGTCTTTCAACAAACTTCAAAATTACCTTTTCTCTTCTTCCTTTCACAATCACATGTGCAGAAATGTAATATATACCTCCTACAAAAATAGAGGAAATGTTTCCAACAGGATATAATATGGATGTATTTGAGAGAATAACTTCAATTCTAACTCCTCTCTCTTTATAACTTTATAAATATATAGAGTATATAAGAATACTTGTAAAAAAGACGGATAGTGAATTGGATTGGATTCGAGTATATATATATTGCTACCGGATGGTTTCTCTTTTTTCTCTCTTCGCTTTCTTTTGTCGGTGAAAAATGAACCAAAAACTTTGATAGGTTTCTCTCTCTTCTTTTCCATCCATCTATTCTTCTTTTCCTTTGACTAAATTCTTGAGTCTGGCATGATGGCGTGATCATAAGTACATTCTAGTACAAACTTGGCTCTTGCATTTTTAGACTTTGCCATTTGGCATTGCATTGAGTATATATATATTGCAGTGAAAACACGAAAGGAGTAACTCAGTAGTCAACCTAGCCAATAACTAAAGAAACTAGGGCCAAGATGTGTGTACACTATACACATTATATCTCATCGTCAAGTAGCTTATTTTATAAGAAGAAGAAAGTAGCACTACTATAATATTCTAATGACATTCTTCATTCTTCTTCTTTATGCTATTATAAAGAGCAAGGCGTATATAGTGATAGAGAGAGAACCTTTATGTTTCATTTACCTTTTGCTTATGACATTTAATGGCTAGCTAGCAAGAGTCTCAAGAGAATTATAAAAAGTGAACATGATATAAAATACTAATTTGTCTTTCCTGCTATACACATATGTATATATAAACTATAATTCTACACATAACAACAACAAGGCAAATTTTCTTATAACTTTTCCAGAAGAAGTTTACATATGAGAAATAATAAAAAGGAACAATACTACATAATAACTGAACTGCGGCAAAAAGAAACTCCAAGAGTCTATTACATATTAAGTTCTTTTTATTCTCGTCCAATATATTCCGACATGAGAGTGGCACTATAACAAACGACCAACTACTTTAACTTGAACTCCTTCCTTACAACAAGGCAATAGGCATAAAAACAACTGCAATAAAAATGTTAATGGGGCATAAAAAACGCTTTTATGACAACTGATGACAACTACTACTGTGCTGGTGGTCTCTCCTCTCTTTACTTTTATACTATTTACTACTATATACACAACGGTGGATAAAGTATAAATAAATATGTAGTCACGCAAAAACTTTTTGTTTGGTCAACTCCAGTTGACTTTTAGTTGCTGGTGATGTCTATTAGTGTATTATATTTTTAGTAACTTGAAATGCTCTAGCATGACATATGTGCCTTAAAAAAAGAAATGCCTTTTGCTTAAGTAATTGACATAGCACAGCTGGCATGATATATATAAACGTTTTTGGACAATAATGCATCTTGTGTCTTACTCTTATAGTGTGTTCTATTAATCAATTTCTGCCAGCGTGTGCTTTCATTTCGTCCTCATATATGTGTAGGAGTATATATATGCGTTACGTAAATGTCTTGTTGCCAAAATAGTCATTAGCTTCTACGTTGGAGACTCCTTTCAAATGGGCAATTAGAGCACTATAGGCTCTCTAAGGGACGGTTGTAGTATTTGGATTTGTTCCGCTCTGAAAGTAGCATTTGTAAGCAAACTTGAAATTTTCTTAAAGCACTTCTTATACAAACTTAAGAAGAAGAGAGAGTGTTTAAGCTGAAGTGAGTGGCATATGGAATAAATTTGAATTTCAAACTCTTCTTCTTGTCTGTCCTTTTAGAAGAGAGTTCTTTAGCTTTCTCTTTAGTGTCTCTTTTGCACTGAGCTGTCTTGTCTACTAGAGTTTAGTGAAAGTATTAGTGTTAGAGAGAGTTGAAGAGAAGAACAACTTTCACTGATCTAGATTTTCTCTCTCATATGTATGATATAGATATAGAGCATAGTGCAAGTTTGAGCACACGCATAGCTACAATATGGTGAGGTCAAGTCAACTGGGATTTAGAGCTCTTGAGCTATATTTTATACTTTGGAGCATAAGAGAAAAAGTAAGGGAGAATTGATGGCAAAAGGTTAGACAGTAGAAGAGTTGAAATTGAACTCTTGTCTTTAATCCATTACTACTACTACTACTGATACTTTGAAAAGTTTTTGATACATCGACATCAACATCAGTTGCAAAAAAGATCTAGAGCAGAAGAAGAGTTAGTTTGTAGACTAATAATATCCTTTTTATTCATTGGTATTCATAAGCGTTAGAAGAAGATTGAAAAGTTTTTCCTTACTAGTCTACCTACTTTGAATGAATTTAGTTTTCTGGATTAGTTATATGGGCCAATCTCAACTCAAGTCAAAACTACCAACTTTTACCTTAGTCACTAACTTAGAGTCTATTAGACATTATTATTAGATTTGAAGAAATGAATTTCATTTTCTTGAAAGAAGAAAAATAAAAGAATTAGAATGACGTCAATTTTATGTAGAATGATGATGACGACGGTTGAAATATATTTGATGAAGCCGCTACAAAATTTTTTAATGTTAGTTTTACATTTGTAGGTTTTTGCAGAAAATCATCATTATCAATTCCAAGTGGGACATCAAAAAGGACATCAGAGACAAAATTCTGCAGAGAAAACAAAGTTCAAAAAAAAATAGCATGTTAATTAGTGAGAGTGTGTGAATTAGGTAATTTGAAAATAAACTGAAAATAGTCATTAGTGTGTGAAAACAGTGTTATGAAAATAAATGAAACGTCAAAGAGAAAGAACAGATAGTTAGAAATTTGTGAAAGTGAAATAAAATGAATTGAAACAAGATCTCTTTATCATCATCACCATCATCATATACCTCTCAGCGATTGTTGTTGGAAGGAAGAGATGCTTTGGAAATGTTGTTATGGATTGTCAACCCAGATTTTCCATTCTCATCACACTACTTTCTTCTCATTACTCTCTTCCTCACTACCATTCAGGTAAAATTGTGTTTAATTTCTTATATCTACTGTGTAATAAATATAAATTATGATTTAGCGTCCTGAGACAATTAATTATGTATTATGATTGCATGCAGAAGTCATGCAATGAAAAAAAGTTTCATATATATGAATTTTCATATTTGATCTTATCTGAATCTTTTATTTTTATGAACTTTTTTAGCTAGTAGATTGGACTAGTTCTGAGCCACCAATATTTCATCACTACTCTAGTACTCACACAGTCAACACTAAATATGAGGTCATTGCGAGGCGTTAGACTTCAGTTTAGCACAAGTTCCACGAGGCATTTAGGTAAAGTGTGTGTAATACACAAGAAAAGAAAATTATGTCATAATTGATAATGAATATCTTTCTTAATTATATTTTTATGAGAAGACTTTTCTAATTGATATTTATGGTTTACTTTTTTCTATATAGATCCTGTAACAGCGTACTTAGGGTAAGTTAAGTCTTATCAAGTTATGAGACTAATTGTATTAAAAAAGTTATCATTTAATTATATTATATAGAATCGCTTATGCATCTCCACCAATAAATGCGTACAGATTTATGCCACCGGTGGCTCCTTGTAAGTTTTCTAATTAATTTTCAAGAAAGATGTAATTTAATTTTAAAAAACTTTTTGTTACAAATTTTTGTATTATATAGTACCATGGCATGGAACAAAAATGGCTGTTACGCTTCCTCCAGCTTGTCCACAAAGATTTCCAGATATTTCCAACAAGACCAAAGCCCTTCAAACTATAGACGCTACAAAGATACAATTTTCTTCAAAGACTGATTCCACATTTAGCCAATCAGTCTGAAGATTGTCTGTACCTTAATGTAAAATTTCTAGATAATATTCCTTATAGCTTATATAACAGTACAATAATTATTCCTTCTCTTCTCTTTTCTACAGGTCTACGTTCCAACAGCGCCTCCAGGTTAGTGCAGTGACTTTAATACTTTCACTATTAGCATTTTAATCGCTACTTGAGAAACATAAGGTTTTAAGCCAACTCTGAAATAATGGAGGAGAGACATGATACACATTATACAGAAAAAACGACAAGAGATAGAAAGAAGAAAAAGACTTCAACTGTATATTTTTAGTCTTTTTCATGAAAGTGAGTTTTTAAAGTAAGAAAGGTCCAGAGGCAAAAGCATTTTGATGGAATTCCTTATCACTCTACTTGGAGAGAAAACTCCAAAATCTAATGTCTAATGCATACGTTAGCTCAGTCTATTCTACATTCATATGTGTAAAAGAAAGCTCAACTTGCCGCTGTTTCATTAAGCAAACTTAAACTTTTCCTAGTCAAGAGGAAATTGCAGAGAGAAGAAAAGTTTATAACAAGACTCTGAGAACCATTTATTTTTTTAACCTATAAAAAACGCACAAACTAAAAGCGAAAGAATGGCTAACAAAAAAATTCCCAAATGCATTAAGAAGCTGATGAGCAACTCAATAGAGACTCGTTTTCAAAAATTTACTCTAGAAAGTGCATTTCATGTTCAAAAAAAGTATAATGCAGGTAATATATAGAAAGGAAGTTATAGTACTTATCTTATGTAGGCCTCCAGAGACAAGTAAGAGACTCATGACTGCTTAGTTTTTTTTCAGAGCATTTAATAATTAGTTAAAAACCAAAAGCAGTTTAGTAGGTTCAATTCCTGTAAGTTGTAGAAAAGGATTTTTATGTACAACGAATTGCATGTAGTACAATAGAGGAGTTACTATTAAGTAAAAAGAGACGAAGCGCATTTTTTTTCTTTTCTTTCTATATAGAGAAAAGAAACCGACGTGAGATTTACTTTCTTGGACGGATTAAATAGAAAACTAGTCTTATGTATTATACAGTTACAACATTACTTTCCTTTTCTTTTGTGAGCTTTTTAAAGTGGAACAAGTAGTAAAGTAAGTGGGTAATGTATGTTGTCTGTAGTTCGAGAACAACGTAAATTTATTAATTGGAAAATGGCTAAAGGGGCTTTTTGCGTGAGACTGTGAGAAGATAAAATTCTTTACTTTTAGCAGAAGAGAGAAGCGTATAGAGTAGAAATTTCTTTAGAGATTTCCAACTTTACGATGAAGGAGAGAAGAAAACAGTAAATGGAGAATGCACTAGTTGTTGTTAGAGTTCTCTTTCCTTTCAAGTTGTCCTTTGTTGCATCCTCTAGGGCATAGAAATGACCCACGTATTTTCCACAACCCACAAACAAGATTCAAAAAGAAAATTGAATTGTCCTACATTTCTTCACTTCACTTTGAATTTTACACTGAATCAAAAAACTACTTTGACACAGACTCAATCTAATTTTTGTAATGCATTTCCATGTTGCAGAGTTGTTGACGCATGCATTAATATAATGAAATTCCAATGAAAACGAACGCATAAAAAAAATTCTGAGAAAGAGACAAAAAGAAATCAATGATGGCTTACGCATTATACTAATGCATTTTACCCCAACTGTCAAAGATCTCTTGTAGACAGAGAGCTGTCCATTTTAAATTTAATGTTTCACTGTAAAAGCATATAAAGTTTTTTTTACCAATGATAGGTTTGAAGATGTTATTTTCAAGTTTTTTGCATTTGGGAATTGGTGAAATTGTTATAGAACTCAAACATTACTCTTTTCCTACTTTGCTTTTACCGAAAAATGAGTGTTTGACTTGTCAAGACTATGTCGTCTGTCTTGTTCTTCCATAAAGCTTACTGTGACAAATGGTAGCCATTTCAAAAAGAAAAAACTTGCGTTTTATTATGTACTGACACTTTATAGTAGTTGTGGGCAGAAATAGAAAACTTTGTCGTTATGCCCAAATGTCCAGTCTGAGTTACAGTAGAGTAGAAAGAAAAACTAAACTATTCTGTTCATATTTTACTATGTAGCTAGGCCATTTCTACAAGATCTAAAAAAGAAATATATAGCTCAAGAAAAGATTGTATTGTGTGTCACATGTAGTTAGTTACTTGTGTAAGTAAAGAGCCTTTAAAAAAGTTTTTAGTATTCTGTATTCCCAACTTAGCTCTTGTTCGTGGTATTATTGATATAGCTTTTACTTGTGCCGAAACTCTTTTCTTCCTTATTCTACTATATATACTTTCTCTCTCTCTCTCTCTGCATATGTACATATAGTACATTCATTTGCATTGAATATTTTGTCTTACAAAATGCTACAACGAAAACTTTTTCCCTTTTTGACATATACTTACACTTTCTTCAAGAGAGAGAGAGCAAACTATTGTTATGCTTTTCCAGTCCCATTATAGCATACATTTCTTCTAACAAGGACAGTAAGGAACTTGACTTTTCTCCACTATGTACATATTAGGTTTATATAATGTAGTTTTATGCTTCATTGTGGTCTCCAGGTCTTTCTCTATCTCTCTATCTTCTCTCTCTTTCTGTGTCATGTCATGTTTATGTATGAACTTTATGAACTCCAACAACAAACTCTCAAGTAGCAGCAAAGACTTCCTGTTACATAGTATCTCACTTCTCTACTATATAACAAGACTTGTATAATTTTGTATTATTCTCTACAGGCGAAGAAATTCGACCAGGCAAGTATGCCATAGTACTTGTCATCCATGGAGAATCTTGGGAATTTGGTTCTGGGAACGAGTTTGATGGTGGAGTACTAGCAAGCATAGGGAATCATATCGTCGTAACTTTTAATTATAGACTTGGAGTTTTGGGTAAAGAAGATTCTCTGACTAATTTAGTAATTTACTTTTGTTGTCTTATTGTTTTATCTTATTCTCCGTTGAGAGAGAGACTTGTCATTTTGTTATGTGACTGTGTGGTGACTTTTACAATAAGTCACAAGTCAAGACACAAAAGTCTTGATGCTGTTCAGCATAATAAACATTATTTCAAAGTTGTTGGAAACAGAAATCTATAGAGAGTAGTTGTAGTTTTGTAGTGTAAAATATACATTTCTTATAAAAATCTTGTGTGAGAGAGACTGTTGTGATATAATAAGTTTTTCTTTTCTTAGTTTTGTTATGTCCATTGCATACACAAGTAGTAGATTGAAAAGAAAGTATTTTTTTGGCAAAGACGTGACTTTAATACTTTTCATTTTCAATTTAACGCTTTATTTACTTTCCTCCTAGGTTTTCTCAAAACTAGCAACCAACAATCCAATTTTGGTCTGTTGGATGTGATAGCTGCACTTCATTGGGTTAGAGAGAATGGAGATGCTTTTGGTGGAGATAGGAATCGAATATGTTTACTGGGCTACAGAACAGGTAAAAATTTTAAAATGAATGTTTCTCAACTTTGACGAAAAACTTGGGTGTAATCTATAATTTGTTATTTATTTGCAGGTGCAGTTGTCGCGAATTTACTTCTCGTCGCCCAAATTGCAAAAGGTAAAAATACTCAGATTCAAATAATAATAAAAAAGTAAAAAAAGAAATCAAAGCAAAATATAATATTACGTAAAAGAGACGTGAGTTTCAGGTTATATGTATAGACCGTTCTTGATAAATTGACATTTCCTCTACAGATTTTCATCATCGTCATCATAACTTTTTCCATTTATTCTCAAAGCGAAACTACGATAGAAATCACACACAACTCATAAAAAAGTGTTTCATACATTATTATATGTATACCACCTTTAGTAAACTTCAAACTCAATTCTTTATAGTGTTGTCGTTACTACTTCCTATTAGATGCAAGAGTTAAATCCTTTTTTCTCATTTTCTTTTAGAGTTGATTTTCTGTCCTTGCCTTAGGTTGACCCGAGTTCTTAGCTTTTTTAGTCTTTAGTTGTTGACTGTGAATTGAATTGTTGTTTCTGTTCTTCGACTCTTTGCTTTCTCTCTTATTCTTGGCTTTATTGCAAAAAGAAAGTCTTTTTTCTTCACTCTCTAAGAACAAGTAGTAGCTACTACTAGGAGTGCGTGCTCGTATATTTACACATGGACATTTTCTATACTAAAGAAAAGTGAGTGGTGATGGCATCGATTTCAATCTTGCTTTAGTACTTTTACACACTTTTTCTTCAATCTGATTCTTCCTCCTTCCTGTCTTACTCTCTCTATGCTTTCTCTTTCTCAAATACTTGTGCTGTGAAAACAAAACGAAGAGCGAGAGAGAAAGAATTGGTTCCTCTTCTCTGTAACTTGACTACTACTCAGTATATAGTACATAAGTACTTTCTCCTTTAGTTACACTACTATATATATAACTTAAATACATAGAGAGAAATATAATGTTAGCTTTCTTCGTCTTGTGTGTGCTATTGCTTTTACTTCCCTCTTAACTCTTATCATCCAATAGATGAAATATTCCTCAAGGGCTTTTCCGTTTTCCTTCTTCTTCTATAAATCTTAGATATATCAAATTGTCTAAAAATGGAAAGACAGAGAAGAGAAAAGGTAGAGTGTGTTTGAAATTGAAAGATCTTTAGGAAAGAGAGACGGTGATAAAGATTTACTTCGTTCATTCCTTCGTTTCTAGTATTGTTCACTTAATCAGTTTAGTCACGTGTTGCAATTTATTTTTTTTGCGTAGGTCTCTTCCAAAGAGCAATTTTGATATCTGGTTCCGTTCTTAGTCCATGGGCATTGCAACGAAGACCTGAAGAAGTTGCTTTACAGGTTTGTTGATATTGTTTAGTTTTAATTTTAAGCTCATTTTTTATTTCAATACATTTAATTTTTATTGTATACAACACAGGTTAGCAAACATCACGAGTGCATAGCACGTCTTCCACTAAGTCACCCAGAAAGTGATTTGGCGCCTTGTCTTCGTCGAAAGCATTTGGAAGACCTAATTAATTTTGTGCCTGACACACCTCGTTTTCTTTCTCCATATGCTCCATTCATTGACAACATTCTGATTCGTAATCCAAAGTCTGTTATGGACTCTCCTGTGAATAGTGGCAATAGTGCTACAAGTGGTGTCAGTGAGCAATTTCTCAACTCTCCCATCCTACTAATTTTCACAACGAGTGAAGGAGTCAATGAGCTTAATGACTATGAGTTGAGAAATGGATTTGAGTCAGAGCATCGAGATCGAATTCTAAGAACGTTGGTTAGAAATGTGTTCAATTTTCATCAGCAAGAAATCTTTTCAATTGTTAGAAATGAGTATACTGATTGGGAAAGACCGATACTTCATCCTATACCTATTGCGCGATGCAGCTGTTGAAGCTCTCTCTGATTGTTTAGTTATTGGACCTGCACTTCAGGTATTATATTTTAAATTGGCATTTTATTATAAAAGTCTACTTTCAATTATTTTTTTTTCTTCTGGTTTGTAATAGACTGCCATGATTCACGCGAAACGTAATGGCAAAACTTATGTGATGCATTTTTCACATGTGTCTCGAGCTGAAGGAGATACATATTCACCCTATGAGGTAAGAGAGTATAGACCAAAAATCTCTATAGTCTAATTTTTTAAGGCACAATCCAATAAAAAAAAGTAAAGAGAAAGTAAAAGTTTAAATTATCCTACAGTGAAGAAGAATGAATTACAACTATCTTCCTTTGAGATCACACATTCCTTCATTCCTAATTGCCTCTATTCCCTACACACACACTAGAAAGGACAAAAAGTGTAATTACATCGCAGAGACAAATTAGAGATGCATCTCCATGTTCTCTCACACATAGTCTCTCTGGGGTAATGAATTACAACTGATGTTGCTTGACTTGACTCTTATATTATCCAGCCACTAGTACTCTTCAACTTTTCTTCTTCTTCAATTCCTCTTTCTAGCTCATTGCTCTTTACTTTTTAGATTTTCTTCTTAGTACTCTCTAAAGAGTTATATTTTTCGCGTCTCTACAAAAATTTTTGCTTACACATGCACTACACATAAAGTCTCAAGTTTCTTCGGCATGCCACAGTTTTAATTACTAAGAGAAGAGAATGACATATTGCTTCAAGTTGTATATTATCTTGAAACATTTCTTCTTATGCTTAACAACAGAGGCTGGGAAGCATTGAAGGAGACGTGGTGCCTTATATTATGGGATTGCCTGTAACTGACAGCATTCCAGCACTTGGCTTAGGTGAATCAAGTCCATCTCCATGGTCAGTTTGCTGCAATTTCTCAAAACAGGATGGATACGTTAGTGAAATGCTACTACACTATTTGACCAATTTCATTCGATCTGGGTATGTGTAGTGTTGAAAATGCATTTATATTATGTTATGAAATGAAATCATCGATTTTTAAGAAGAAGACAGGAAACTCAAGTGAAAGTAAAAAGACGTGTGATATGTCTGTGGGAGAATGCTCATATGCTACCTAATGCTTATAGACTATATTATATAGAAAATTCAACATCATCACACGTCAGATGCACTTTAACTTGAGTTTCAGCTTCAACGAATGCTAGCTCAAAAGCTTGAAACCACAAAATTTCTCACAAAGTGTGTTGCACTGTACAATAAATACTCACTTTAGTCTTCTCTCTTGTCTTATAGGGATCCAAATACACAAGAGTCATCAAAACAAACGCCATCCTCGTTATCTAGCTATGTTGGTCTTACAGACTGGTTGTCATCATCAAATAATGGTGAAAATAGTGGTGGTGGGCCATCAGTTGCTGCATCATCATCAAGTAGTAGTGGTGGTAGTTCAAGTTCTCGTGAGAGACTACTACGCCAACGTGCACTCCATTGGGATGAATTTGATTTGAATTCACAATTGTATATGAATATTGGAGGAAAACCGAGGATGAAGAGTCATTATCGTGGACACAAAATGGCACTGTGGCTCAACTTGATTCCACAAATTCATCTTCCTGGCTCTGATGTAACTTTAGCTCATCATGCTTTCCAAGATGATAATCCTAATCTATATATTGGTAAGCTTATACTTATATTATAAGCACTTTCACATATTACATTTTCTCTCTTTTTCCGTCTCGTTGTTACAATAAAGTGTGTCATATGTGTGTCTATATGTATATAACATGTAATAATATTAGAAAGAGGAAAGTAGTATCCGATCTCTGTATGTCATTTCTCATCACTATATAATATTTTCTGGTGCTTTCACTTCACCATATATATTATATTTAATAATAGTCTTTTACACCCTCAAGATCTAACAACACTTTGACTCGGCTCGTTGCGTTGGAATAGAGAAAGGAAAAGGAAAAAACTAATTTATTTGATGTTGGGATTTCCCTTTTCCTCCTTTGGGGCTTTTTCACGTACAGCTTTGACAACATATATATATATACATCTAGGCCTGAGAGAAAAAAGAAATAAGCTCTATTTTCCATTTCGCCACTTTGTGAAAACACAAACTGTTCATAGTCTTGCTTTCTCTAATCAATATCTATTGACCAAGTGTTTATATGCTGTGTGGTCTAGTCTGAACTTTGTGTCGTAGAATGAATTGGCCAAAATTGTAGAGTAAACAACATATAAGAGCTATACAATATATAAGAGACCGCGACAAGAACAAAAAAGGACAAAAAGAATCTTTCTTAACCATAAGACTCTGATTTCGTCTCTCTCTCTCTTTTTCTCAGAAACAGAAACTAAAGCCAAAGTCTACAAAAGATAACTTTTTAGACCCAAGGGTGAAACTCTATAGCTTTTCTCTGTAACTTTTTTCAGGTCCAGTTCGTCCATTACTTACTTACATGGGAGAAAAATATTGGTGGTGGTGTACCTTCAAATGGAGGTAGAAGTCAAGTTGTAACACCGCCAGGGAGTCAAGTAAGCTCAAGTACAGAATGCGTCGAGTCTACTGAACATCCTCCATTTAGCCAAGGCACACGTCATAATGTTGCGTAAGTTTTTATACATAATAGAGAAAGTGCGGATTTAAAATTAGTTAATTTTTTCTATATGACAATTTAATTGTATCTATATATATACAGAGCTCCAAATGCCAACATTGACAACAGTGATTTAGGTTTTGGTTTAGTCAACGGAGAATATGACTATACCACAGCACTTACAGTAACACTCACGGTAGGAGTCTGCCTCATTTTACTCAATCTCCTTGTTTTCTCTGCAATCATGTGTCATCGAAAAAGAGGATTGAGTATTCCAACAACAAATACTTCAGAGTCATCAACCAGGAAGTAGACGAAATAGTCAGAGTAACACACCATCAAAACTTCCATATGGCTACCATCAGGTACAGAAAACTAAACTGACCATATACTTTGATAGATTCCTACTGTGATATTAAAGCTAAAAACTCAGCATGAAATAAATTAGCCTGTCATATATATTTTTTTATTTTGATTGTCCTTTTTCACTAATAATATAGGAGGACTATAAGTGGACTTCACCACCAGATTTTCCTTCTCATTTGTCATATGGTGGAGACGAGAGTATTGGTTTGTGTCCTATGGATCTAAAATCACCAACAGGACAGCAACAACATATGGGAAGTAATTGTACAGGAAATTCAATGTCAATAATGAGATCTCCACGTTCTCCTTCTCCATTGGTGGCAATGAGTCCTTCACATCATCATCATCAACTTCAACAACATTACCAATATCAAAAGAATAATAGTGGTGGATGCTCATCTTCTTCTTCAAATCCATCATCATCTTGTTTTGGTGTTGGTGTTGGAGGTGGAAGTTGTAGTGGGACTCTGAAAAGAAATAATGGTGGTGGTAATGAACCTGTGGAAATTCCTATGTCAATGTCTATTCCAGATTGTATCCAAGAGATTTCTTCAGCTAACAATCCTTCAACTAACCAATCCATCCGTCTCTTTATGAATCAAAGTGCAGCAGGTAANAATCCATCCGTCTCTTTATGAATCAAAGTGCAGCAGGTAAGATGTTAAAAATACTCTTTTTTATATTTCTATATAGTCTACCCGTAGTAACTCGAATCCAATTAGCAAAAGAAAAAAAGTTTGCACTTCTCTCTTACTCGTTAAAAACTTTTTGTAGAGGAATTCTACGTGCGTGTAATTAAGTAGGAAAGGAAGAAAATAAGTGAGAGTAAAACGCAAACTTGTGTAAATATTAGTGAACGTAGAGAAGAAAAGCGTTGAGTCGTTTTCTATTTTTGTACAATTGCCAATGCTTTCTTTTTTGTACTTTAGGTGACAGTGTCGTTGACATTATTCCAAATCCTCAACGACCTGGTCCATTGTTGTCTAATGTGCCAACGACTAGTGCAAGCCAATCGTCCAGTAATCCTAGTCCTAGTAGTGGAACTACAACATTAGTTGGCGTCCTCAAAAGACACACGGGGTCCACCACACCAAATTCAACTGTCAAGAAAAGAGTGCAAATCCAAGAGATTTCAGTGTAGATAGATAGATAGATAGATAGAAAAAGAAGAGGAAATAAAACAGAGAAGAAGAAGAGAAAAAAGCTGTATAATAAAATCTGATATAAGAATTTTTTTCTAAGGTTTTCTCTAATGTTGTATACTGAATGAGATACTACTATATATGTACTTAGGTTATAGGTATAAAAATACTATAGTAAGGTATATAGATGATGATGTAAAAAGTGTCATGTAAGTTAACTCATTCTTTTACACACTCTATTAAATTAAGTGCACCATACACATATGACCTGACCTTTGACATTTTAATGAGTACCTTTCCTAAAAAAATTGTTTCTTGTAAATTTCTCATCCAGCCCGTTACAATTAAGTACATATATATATAATGTAATGTGAATAAACTAAATTTCACTTTGTATGAAAGAAAGTTTTCTGTATAAATAAATAAATGTACATATTATACAAAATGTGAATCATTGACCTGCTGTGTTTATATTGACTTAGCATATATAAATGAGTTGAAATCATAACTGGCATAAAGTGTCATTGAAGAAATGAACACTCTTTCTACTTTGTGGTTTTATTTAGTTACGCAAGAGGCATAAAATGGTTCTCCACTTATGATATAGATGAGTACAATTTTAGTACTCAAGTTGTTTACTTTATGTGGGAATATCATATTACAGTTTACAAGCTTATGGCAACAACAAACAAGTCTAAGTAGAGAAAGTACATATAATCTAAAAACCCCTATGTAATGGGATACCTGTTGTCAGAAATATTTGAACAAGATAACTATATTTACTTATACTATGCATTCTGATGATGAAATTGATAAATAAAAATGAACTTTCTCTAGTGTCTCTAAAAAGAAATTAAGTCTTGAAAAAAGTTTTTGATGAGACACCATTTACATCATGAATGTATAAAAATGCAAATGGACATCAGGAGAAAAAGCTTAAGGGGAAAAAGACTTGCACGCGTTAAAAAAGAAGAGCAAAGGAAAGAGCTCATTAATAATAATAGCTAAAATGATGTTGATTAGACAGAGAAGGAGAAAAGTCAGGAAATAGTATAAAGTCAGTATGTGTCGCTTATAATAATACATATACGACTATAGCAAACTAAAAAGGAAAGAGTAGAAGAAAAACGAAATGATGATGATAATCTCATTAATGCGCTGAGGCAAAAAACTCTCTCTCTCTCTCTCTCTCCTTCTTTCTCTATTCTCTTTCATACACACACGCTCGTTCATTTTCTTCTTTCATTTGTATGAAAAGGTTTCCTCAAAAAGAAAACGTCAAGTGTAGTTGGAAAAACTGACAAGCTATAGATCGAAAGGGTTAGAGACAATGTGTATAGCAAAAGTCAAGTAGTAATAAGTAATTCAACTAAAAGTATTTAAGCTATAGTTTTTT
>VCNE01004894.1:0-21672 GCA_009869805.1 Oncopodura yosiiana
ATTTTTTTATTCCTTTCCAATGGTATATAAGAATCATCTGTATAAGATTTACTTTAGAGTTCTCTACCTAACTATATTCCTTTTTAATAGCGGCAGTGAGTTTCATGAAATCTCACAGTGGCTATCCAAGTATGTAATATAATGTTTCTAAAACTTTTTAGTTCTTCTTGGTCAAGTGCATGGGAATAAGAAAAATTATTTCCCGCAGCTTTTGATAGCACCGCCTGTCTTGTAGTATAGTGAAGAAATATCTACTCTCATATTCAATGCAAGCTTTCAATGCACCTGCTAATATAATATATTTTCAATCTCTATTTTAGTTTGCAAATTAAAAAATGTTCCACTTTGCCCCAAATCAAATTTGAGTACAAATACAATTGCAGATTAAAATCTCTCATAAGCAATCTCCGGTGTTGTTCTTATCATCACATTTATTTTGTAACTCGTATATTACTTTTTTATATGTTTCACTCCAAAGTTACATCTTTATACAGTAGCAAATATGCATATTATGCATAGAGCGTCCATATTTCAAAGTTGTATTATTGTATAAGCGTCAAGAGTTTCTTTACATTGATACAAGATGCATATGCAAGATAAAAGGTTCATGAATAAATAAATCACTTTGGCCTTTACTTTGTTGTTGTTTTTGGGAAATATGTAAAGAATATTGTTGTTGTTCCTTTATGGTTTTCATACTTTAAGTCAAATGTGAGAAAAAGTATAAAACAAGATATTTGCATCATCATCTCTCTCTTGCAATATATGTAAATAGCAAAAACCATTAGAGACACAAGAAGTGTCGTAAGCTATAAACATTTGTGAATTTAGTGTGGCTCTCAATTTTTAAATATTAATGCTAATAGTGTATCTATGTATTGTGTTTATGAGAATGGTGGATGAGAAAAGGGGAGTTTTACTCACACTCACTGTTTTTGCCATTATTAAAACAACATTGCTAAGCTGTCAGATTAGAAATTTATAGAAGCTTTTAAATGATATATATACACATATATATATCCACATGAGATAGTATAATAACGTGAAGGGCTTTACCTACTTTACTTTACTGGAAGTTGATTTTTGGAAAAGAATGTTGAATGTACTCGTGGGCTTGTTGAAATGGAACTCTTTAGACTAACGCCATGTTTCAGTCTGTAACTATAAATATATAACTCACTCACCTCTCAATCTCTCTGTCGCATTACAAATTACATTATTATTATGCTTCCCTTGTTGTAGAGCAAGTCATGGTCATAAGTTTTGTCTTTACTCAACTCACTCCCAGACCGGATCTTATTGTAAATGCACATCAAGAGAAGAGAGAAAAAAATTGTTGGAAACAACACTTTTTCTCAAGTATCACAACATGGAATAAAAATAGAGATTTTCTTCTATATATATATGTAAATAAAAAAGATAGACACAATAAGGATTAAGGTTTACAACATAACATAGCTGAATAGCTTGTTGTAATTGTAATAATTGTAAGTAGAGAAAACGTGTGTGAGATAAAAAGGTAATGTATGGGAAAAGGTTAGACAAGGTTTTTAAAGGAAAGGGCAGTTGCTTATTGCTAGTTGTTCTTGGGTTCATTTTAGTTTCCTACAATTTAAAACTACTACATAAGTTAGTTAGTAGCAATAATATAGTAGCATTAAAGGTTGAAGGTACACAAAGTAGTAATTGAAGATAGAAAAAGGAGATGATGGGAATAAAAATGCTAAAGGTAATAATAACCAAGCGTCATAATCATAATCATCATCATCATTGAATTTAAAGAAGTGAGCTTTCTAGTATAATTTTACATTTCATGTTATTATTACAAAAGTATATCCTTTTGCGCCTAATTTACTTCACCCCTTCAATTTTAGTTTTGTTGAGGTTTACTTAAAAACCTTTTACTCTCTATCCTTCTTTTTACCTAGACGATTTCTAATGTCAAAGGTAAATTAGTAAAATTTCATTTCAGTTTAGAATTTTCGGATTCTTCTTCTTTTGCTTTTTTAAACTGAAAAATTCCAATCTTTCCAGTTTCAAAGTTTCTCAACTTTTTTTTGTCCTGCTCTCTCTCTCTCTCTCTCATCTACCTGTTTTTTCTTCTTGTCTAGTCTCATATGTATATTAACCTTGTGACTACGAGTTGTTGGATAGATTGAACATGAAATGAAACAAGCATAACATCATCTCTTGCTCGACTAACCATTAAGTACACGTTAGAATTGAGCAACTTACAACAGCTCATACCCATTTTTTTATACTTTTAACTCCGATCTTCTTCCACCACCATATCTATTGTACATTTTGATTTAGTTTTTCATCCTACAAGAAAACTACTATATACCTACCTGGGCTACCAAAACTTAATGTTCCTAATGCTAATAGTGGCTTCTGTTGCAAGAGGAAAAAATTGTTACAACTAAGGTTCTTCTTTTTAGTAAAATTATATTAGTAGTACATTCAAGTCCATATATTGGTGGATTTTAGTTTTGAAGAAGAAGGTGGTGAACTGGTCACGATTATGTATTATAAGCACACGGCCTTGTAAAATTTTATATGTATATACTATATAGTATTACAGATATAGTCTAGTCTAGTCTGCTATAGAAGAATATAATATTATGTATGAGAGTCACTGCCAAATTACTTATGACTATCGTTAAAGCTAACTAACTTCATATTCTTCACAAGCATCCATCGAAATAACATTAAATCACAGACTTGAGTCTTCGTCTTAGCTCCTGATGAAAATCTCTTTCTCTATGAGAATTTGAAATTGACTTTTGGTTCATATACATATATAGAAAAAGCTTCTTGATTTTTTACTCTGGTGGTATTAAAAAACGTAATAATAATAATGGCGTGTAGAGTTTTAAAAAGAACTATATAATGGAAAAGAAATTTTTCTTTGAGTGAGTAGAAGAAGCTTATCATAAAAAGTATATATGTATATATGTGGCTTTCTAAGCTCATCTCATAGTTCCTTCATGTTGTACATACAATGACCATGTTGTTGGACAAACATAAAAATAACAACAAGACGATACTATATAAGCTATCACAACAACAAGAAAACGACAAGAATGTGTACTAAAGACATAAGTACCCTTTAGATATAGATATGAGATAAAAATGACCCTTTAGATTCGGTTACTTCCACTTGTTTCACTCTTTTCATCTTGAAAAACTTCTTCTTCTTTGGGGATGAAATAAAATCAGATAAGTGCAACAACATAACAACAACAACAACGCGTAGTTTGACGTGACAAGAGACAAGAAGAATACAACCCTTTCTCTATAATGACAAAACCCGTTAAAAATTAAATTTTGGACATGGTTCTGTTGCGGTTTTCTAACATTCCCCTTTTGCTTCCTTGTAATAAGTACAAAGTTGTATTATTGTATTATGTGATTTGAATTGCTTTTTTTCCTACTATCTTATTCTCTTGCTAGTGGTGGTTTTTTATATCTTCAATTTGATGGTCAGTTTTGGTGCATTTAACAATTTTCGAAAATAAATTCATGGGCTTACAGTGCAACATTCTTGATATGACTGAAAGTTCTAGATCCAAGTTTTGTACTACTAGCTGCTCGAGTAAGATTTTCTCCAGAGGATTTTCATGTGCCAACAGTTTTCTTATCAGGAAAATGGTTTTTATTATATGAGGTAAATACAACATACATACATACACACATGTGTGTGTGTACTATATGTGACAGCAAAGTGTTTTGGTGAGTTTGACTGTCGTACATTTCCTAGAGATACTTTTGTGCAACTTGTACTACAACTACTTGCATTGGAGAGTAGAAACGACTTTTGAGATCCCATTGGGAAAAGCATGATGCTTTTTGCGTTGATTGAAAAACACGAGAATGCACTTTCGTTTCTAGATTGGCATAGAAGGAATGAGCATGATATAAATAATACTTAGTGAAAGTCGCAGACCAAAATGAAGCAATCTTCATCGTTTGCTCCCTTTCTCCATACCAAAAGTCTTTTGCCGTGTGATGCAAAATGCAACTTCTTTATCCCTTCCTTTCTACTATTCGACAACTTTTCTCTTCTCTTATATACTTCTCTCATCTCATAGTATCAAAGAGAGAACAGAAGTTAAATTTACTTTAGTTTATGTACTCATGTCCTATGTCTCCACTCGTATTCGTCTGTCTCATTCTTTTATTTTTCACTGGGCAATATATATTCTATGCATAGATATAGAGTCTTCTTCGTTACACGGAACAAAATCTTCTTGTTTCATGCCAACTTGTATCGTCTTGAAGTATCTATAAGAAAGGGAGCTACCTCAGCTACACACACATCGTTTATTATATATATATATATAGTATCTCTTATCATTTACTCACTATGATATTGTGTCGCCCTATTGTTTGTCTTAAACAGTGAGCATTGTCTGATGATAGTGAAAGAGATAATTGCTTTTTCATCTTTCTTAGATTTCCTTTGAGGGCTTCACAAGAAGAAGAAAATTTTCAACATGTCACTCAAGATGACTTGACTCAAAGTTGAGTGTGAGTCTTTTATTCTCATATGACTATTTCTTGTGGATGTCGTAGTCGTCATCATCATGATTCCATTCTCTTTTTCTTCATCTAGTAGTAACAAAATTTTTATAGACGCTGAAGATATAGTAGAGAAAAAGAGTTAAATGGTGTAGTATATAAATTAAACTCATTTCACGGTCATTTAACTAAAACCGCATAACAGTCATGCTCAAGTCACAAGTTGTTAAATGTGCAAAATGGGCTTTTTACTTTCCTTACAGTTTTCTATATGTCATCACTTTAAGTGTTTAGTATGTGTAAAAAGAGCTGTTTTGTGCATTGAGACTGTTAAAATTCATAAAAGAGAAGAGGTGGCATGTTTTATGTCAAATGAAAACTCTGAAATTTGCATGATGTCATATAGTCAGACAAGATATATACACAAAGTCAAGTTTATTTAGCAACTTTTGATGTCTTTTGGGTAAATTTGAGCCTTCAACTTTTCTTCTTGTTGTTGTTGTTTTTCGACGATAAAATGTAAACGAAAATTTGAGCTCATACATAATAGATAGGTATGAAAGTTTAATCATAAGACAATATCTGTACAATTTAATTGTATATAATATTCCTCTCTCTCTCTCTCTCTTAAAAACATAAGAAGTTAGTTTCAGAGAAAAGTTAAAGGGCAGGCCAATCCCATTTTGTCTAATGAATTTATAGTATCTAAATAAGAAAATTATCCACTTGACTTGATTTTCTTTCTCTAGACAAGACAGTTGTAGAGTTTTGGCTAATTTACATCAAATGGGAGCATATTTGCATGTTTATTACCTTTGCATGTGTGGGGCCCTTTCAAGAGAGGATTTTTAACATAACATGAAAACCAACACAAGAGAATATGTAAAACTTTGAGAGAAAAACAGACGTCTTAAGACAGAGACCCGTATGTTAAGAGTATCATGTAGTATTATAATACCTTGTAGCAAAAATAATAACAACCTATAGTTTGCTAGTCATGTAATAAAACCTTTGAAATGTTTATGTTCGCATTATATTGACCATTTAAGCTAATAATGATAATTATTATTAACGCATACGTGCAAATAACGTAAACGTTCTGAATAAGTAAACATTACAAAATAAAAGTTCATATTTTATATAAAAAAGGGAACATTTTTATATTTCCTAAAGTGATTGTCGATAGTATTGTATTGCATGTAAAATTAACATTTAAAAAACTTTAATTTTTAAAAGAAAAAGAGAGATTTTTTGATATTTTAGATTTAGAAGTAGAAAAAAGAACGGCATATATGAGAAAAATGAAAGATGTTTTTAAAAGATAAAACTGTGAATAAGACTATAACACAGTAGCACTAAGTAGTAATATAAACTACAACATTAAGCCCTAGTTTAGATTATAGATTCTAATTTTAGTCATTGGTTGACGTGACAAGAAGCAATTAAAGTGCTCAGCTTTTGAAAGCAATTAGCTTTTTACGTGAAATGAACTGAGTGAGAAAAACCTTACGTGCAAATGATTTTTGTTCAAATGCTACAAAGTTCTGATTTAGTGACATCAAAGTCTGTATGGAGTCGGTTATAATAACTGCAGTATTGCACGATAGCTATAAAATCTCTTGAGTCAAGAGAGAGAGAGAGGTGTGATGTAAATGTAATGTTATGTAGAAAAAGATTGTTTTGGTTTTGGCAGATAGTGATGAAGAATATAAAATACAATTCAATATATGTACATACTACGTTGATATGTTTTTCTCTTCTTTCTGCACGAAATAATACTATGACTTGAAAAGAGCTTTTGCTCCCGTTGGTTATAGCAGCTTGATTATGATGTCATAAATCCTCTTTGCTCGCAACGTTAATTGCACATTAGACATGAGCTAATCTAGTACAGAATTCCATCTGGAAACAAGAGAGTCTTTCCCTCCTGCTGCTCAAGAGACCCTGGAGAGCAAAAGTCTTTTTACTACAGTGAACCAAAAAGATTGCACCCTACCTCACATCACACATGACGTCATTTATGTCCATAACAGCCAACGATTTGTCATAAATTGCCCCATAAATTTAGTGAAGGCTCTTGTTCTTTGAGCTCCCTGGCATGCATCATACTTTTACACTCTCTAGTAATATGAGTAATAAGTTAGTTATGATAATGTAGCTACACTCTATCTACTTTCTATCTCTTCTGTATAAAATAGTAATAATGCAAAGTGCAAATGTGCTCTTGAGACGTCTACTACTGTCTTACTATTTGAGAGTCTGAACTTGTCTTGTTTTGTTCTTGTCGCTCATAATTCTCTCTTTCTCTCTGTTACATCTACTACTGATATATTATATACATTAGGCATATGGCCTTTATATATATATACAGTGGACTCTCTCTATAACGCATCTCTTTATAACGTAAATCTGTCTGTAACGTAGAAATCTTTGCCTCCCGTCTAGTTCCCTATGTTAATACATTGCGCCTACTCTCTTTATAACGGATTTGTCTATAACGGAAACCTGACTATAACGTAACTATTTGACGAGATTTTATGAAAAGTTACTCTGTCTATAACGTAAATTGGCTCAAAATGCCACCTTCCCTTATATATTTTTTGCCGTTTTTGACAAACTTTCTCCAATATTTAAAATCTTGACAACTTTTCTTGTGTCCTAAAACTTTACTTCGAGCATCCTATTAACATTTAGGTACATAAACAAATAGTAAATAAAAACCAATGACTCTCTCTATAACGGAAATTATGCTATTTTGCTTCAAATTACGGTATAGAGAGAGTTTGTCTATAACGTAGAAAATTGAAAATTTTTGGTGTTACGTTATATACAGAGTCCACTGTATATATATCTCTCTCTAGCTATCTTTCTTAGACTCAATAATGATTTGCACAGTGTCTTACAAACCAGTGTGAATTCCATTTTAATAGCTTAACAAATTTGCATGATTTGTCATTTGACATTACATGTTTTTGTATGCACGCACACACAAAATTATTATAGTCTATGTGTATCAGCCTGCGTTGTATAGATCACAGGGGATCAGGATTTTCAACATTAAAGTCATGTTGGCACTTACTGGAAAACACTTTGAAACTTACAATAAACATGAATACAATGAGAGAAAAAAATCTTTTTAGTAATTCTTTGAAGAAACACCACAGAGTAACTTAAAGAAGACAATATTGAGTATTTTTGACTAACTTTTCATGATGATTGTGAATCATATTATCATGTTGAAGAAATGGAAAAAAAACGCGTTGAATTGACTATATAAAAATCTTATCTTGGCTAATTTTATTGTCCCTCCTGTAGTGTCTTTCACGTATATTGTATTATGGGTGCTATAGCTGTTCTCTTTTTTTCTCTGTGTACTTACAAGATAAAAATTTCATTCATCCTTAATTGATATGATTTATACTCATTTCATCTTTTATTGCATTTTCTATCATATGTCTTCTACATACACTCCTGAGTAGTAGCTCCTTCTATATGAATATCAGACAAATTGGATTTAATATCCGAGAGATATTAGATCATAACCTACACACTCTCACATACATTGTTGTATCCTTTGACTTGCTCGAGTTATAAAACCATGATATAAGTATACAAAAAAAAGAAGCTTCGCCTAGTTAAACACGATATGATTAGTACATTACTACAGTAGTAAATTGTACTCGTGTATAACTATTCATTTTTTTGTAACCTGTATGTGTAAAGTAAAGCAACTTCAATTACAATTTGTAACAATTGTTTTTTTTCTCTTCATTTCTTTAATTCCTTCCTTTAAGAAGGAACTTGATGAGTAACTATTATTGAGTTTTTAGTAACGTATAACATTATAGTGGAAACAATTTTTTAATATAAATTCTCATAAAATTCACGGCTGCACTTGAGTGATTATATATTCCACACATCGTCATAATGGAAAAGGATAAGAATCTTGAAACAACAATGAGATTAAAATTATTATTACTAAACAAGACAGTCTAACTAATACTAATGTAGATGTAGATGCTATATACGCACGTCTCACGAGAAATTTGTGTCCATTCACATTGAAAAAGTTGGAAAGAAGAAAAAGTCGTTGTGGGTTATTATTATGTTGTGTTAAGCATACGGGAGCGAGCATCTTATCATCAACAAGAAAAGCATGGCAAGAAAGTTAAAAGAGAAGGAGAGAAGAGTAAAGCTAACTTAATTGCACATATTTCTAGCCATAAATTTCAATTTGAATAATAAACTTTTCAGCGTCGACTTTTACTACCTTTATAATGAACTTGGAGAATGTACTATAGCGTAGTATACTCTTAGGCTACTTCAACCTTATGATGTTAACGTGTTTTCTTGGAATACCTCAGATTTTTTACCTCATTCTCAAACATAGCACTTAAAGCAATTTCCTCTTTTACTTCTGCCGTCCAACAGTCTAGTTAGTCCAATCACATGCGATCATTTTATTCCTCTTGTTCTGGTACTAATATAGAATTTGTTATGTAGTACGTGTTGCAATTTTCTAACTATTTTTATTTGCAATTGTTTTTACAAAAAAAATTCTCTTTGCAACATTTTTATTTCTCTAGACGTCCCACTGTGCAATATTAGTTTTTATACTATAATAGCCAACTACTAACTACTACTAGAGTTTATGAATGAACTTTAGTGATCATCATAACATCTAAATACTATTAGTTGCGTCCGGCTGAGAGTTTTTTCTTTTACTCTTTTTTTGTTTACTATACTTACAGTGCAGCCAACCAACTGATTTCAAACTGAGCTTTAATAAATAAAATGTTCAAAGACTATATACAATGTAAAATGATATTATTGCTTGTGTATATCTAGAATATGTACAATAGCAAATGAGATTCATGAGATCGCTGGTGTGTCTCCGCTTTGTGAAAAAAACAGTCAATAATATTATAAGAGAGTTATATTTACTATAAGATATAGTACATATTTCTTCTACGTGTACTTATTAAGACTCTTTTAGTCTTTTGAAATACTTTGTTTCGCCAACCAAGCGACAAGGCTTAAATGGAATGAGCTAGATATATATATGAAATGAGTAATGGAGGAGCGGATGGACGCTCAAAGAATTTTATTCTTAATGTACATATATATGGCACTAAAAGAGCAGAAATAATGTACAAAAAACAGTGCTTAGAGGCATAAGCATTTTTGATGCTTATGCAAAAACAAAATATTTGTCGTAGACCATAGGATTTTATTTTTATATGGGACTTTAGCATTGTACATGAAAGAAAAAAAATTCTAAAAGATACGACGATGTATAAAACCTTTTATATGAAAATATTGTATCTGCAAGACGGTAGCATGAGCACATTAAGTAAGTGGACACTTTTGTTAGCTATTAGGCTTTTGTGCTACTTGCACGACCGTAAAATGTCATAAAGCACAATTTGCTCAACGGACATTGTCCAAAAATACGCAATTTCACACCCCAGCAGCATAAACGACAATTTCGCACAAGCTCTACTCAAAATGTAAGAAGGCTAATAGTATACATATATATATATATTGTAGATTGTTCTTAGGTTATTGTACTAAAAGTTTTGAGATAATTTGAATTCGTTCCTAGAGCACATTCAGGAAAATGTTTTCTTTGCTATACTATCCTTATAGAGTAGATGCTAATTACATTTGTATTACACATTTCTCTAATTCATTTTCATTTGGTTGTGTGTCGCTGTGTAATCAAAATGGCAAATTGTACGGAAATCGTTTGTTACCTAAAGAAAAAATTTTAAATTTATTTCTACTCTTATGGTCAACCAAAGAGAGAGAGGAAAAGGACTCAGAGAGTTATTACTCTATGTCGTATATATATGTAGATATGTATTGTGTATTACTTTGCCTTTTCTCCTTTGCCGATCGTCGTCGTCGATGCGTCTTGAATAAATAATCATATTACACAGCAACAACTTGAAGAAACCTGAACATATTATACAAGTTATGGACAAAATGTTACAGAAAGGAAACTGCTCATAATAGCTTTTACAGTGTATATTCGTAACTACAATGGTTAGTTATATTTAATGTAGTTTACTCTAGTCTATTTCTAGCTTTCTAAACTACCTTTATCAAATGAAGAGAAAATATATAGAAAGAGTATAATATGAGAATCGCGTGTGTTTTTTCCTACCTGCAAAACTCCGAGACACACGTACGTACATACAAACACGTTGTATTACGTTTCCCAATTTACAAGTGAATAAATAATGTTTGACTGAAAACCGAATTAATTTTATCAGAGCCTTGTTGATAACTCTTCACTGTGGAATATAGTTTTGAAGCTCTCAGCAAGGAGCCATTTTGCATGGCAGAAAAGCTCAAGGGGTGGACTTTTACTCTACATAAATGCATATATTAGTAGAGTAGATATAGTATAGTATATTTTTTGACTCTTAAAATGTAATGCTGACCACGTATTATACTAATCTTATACATTTATCACAAAACAGTCTAGATTAAAAATGAGCAAATTATAATTATTTGATAGGGATAAAGTTTCAAAGTAATTTAAGGTTGTAGGGAGTCCTTTTAGTATTATATGTGTTCTTTTGTATACAGTCAAAAAGAGTGACCAAATGGCTTTTTTCACCCGGTTGAAAATGTGAATTAAAGATTTCTTCACATGATATTTTCTCTTTTTACATCCCATTACTCAAGAACTCAAATTAAACACTATAGATTTCTCAACTCATATAAATAATTCTTCTTTCTTGGTTACCCTTTGAGCTTCTGTAATGTAACATTGTCCTAAAAATTTCAAACTCTATTTTCATCCCAGAGTATAATTTTGACTTTGAGACCACAAGTCTCTTATATAACCCAAAATTATAAATTATAGCAGTACATGAAAAGAAAAAGAAGACGAAAGAGGTTTTCTTTTCGTGTTCAAAAAAGAACAAGAGAAGAGAATAAGGCGTCAGCCTTTTGATATAGAAGGTGTGGCCCTTTTCAACTTTTCATTATGATCTACTCTCACAGTGAGTGAAGAAGCTAGAGAGCTATCAAGCACATATGAAGTGAAATGAGCAACTAGAGAAAATGTGATGTGATACAAGTTCAAAAAAAAACTAAGGTAAGAAATAGAAGAAGACGAGGAAGCTATGTAATAAAAAAATTATTCTCTTCAACTTTCATACCCTTTTGTTCCTTTATCCAATCCTTTTCGGTTTTTATATCTAAAACTCAACTTACTTACATACAACTACCGTCACTTGGAAAATTCGTATGTATAATTTGGTGGTGAGCCTCTAACTTTTCAACCTTTTTTTTCCTATATGCACATGTTAGATAACTTTACCTTTTTGTTTGAGAGAGAAAGAGCTTCTCATAGATTATTACGTAGAGGAAGAAAAGAAAATGAAATCCTTAACTTTAGTTAGAGAGTTCTTCATGCATAAAAGAGCACTTTGTAGATATATGTGTACTGTCCATTGCAAGCCATATATTAATCTTGGCCATCGCCACTTGAACCTATCCTTCATCTTTTTTCGGATGATCGTTAGTAAGTAGTAACTAACCTTCTTCTTTTTTTCAACAATAGAAAAGTCAGGCCCTTTTGTCCTGAAACTCTTTTTTTCTCTTCGTCTCTCAAAAGCCTTTTTGTCCAGCAGGTAAAAAGAATAGTAAGTGGTAGTAGCTGTAAATGCACAATATTACAATATAACATGTTTTAAAGTCAGACTCTCATGATTATGTGTCGAAGAAATGTAATAAGCTTTAAGTGTTGTAAATGATATTATTAAGTGTGCAATTTTCTTACCTTTATACTTATGAGCTTGTGCCAATCAATATAAAAAGCATTAATTTAGGTGTAATCTAGTTTAAATAAGTAACAAAAAGATGACTGCAGGGGAGAATTAAAGTAAAGCTGATTTTTGTTTGAATACATATAACGTAATTTGATGATTACATCAAGTGAAACCATTTTAACTTCCACGACATATGGGCTAAACTACACACTGCACTCAATTTTTTGAATAGATTCCTTTTTCTTTTTAGTCCAAAGGATTTACTCTCGCGTAGTTAGTTACATTATATTATATTATACCAAGATCAGGTCACTTAATGCTACTTACTCTCTAAAAACTTTTAAATCCTTTACGTATGTATGTACCTTTGTAGCTGCCAAACTATAGAATTTATGTATGGAAAGAGTCAAAAGTAGATGGAAAACTAATCAAGAAAAGTACACGACACAGACGGATGTTGAAGTATTATAAGAAGAATAGTAATTGTGTTTTTATACATACATGTATACATGATATGATAGTGAGTATTCGTCAGTAACAAAGTGCTTTTTCTCTTTTTCCACATAGTGAACTGACTCACTTAGTAATCATAGTTTCTAATCCAAATTCAAACATCTCAATCTACAATTTAAACCTTAATCAAATCAGAACTAAATAAATGTCATGACTTGTACAACTTGAAGTATAATATAGTTGTTTATAATGTTATTGCAAAAGAGATAGAGAAAGAATTCCACTACTTATTGGTAGTACAATAGCACTTTGCAAAAGGGTGAGAAGTACATAACAACAAGAACAACAACAACACATATTTGTCATCGCTCGTGAATGTACGACATGAATGCCAAATGTATACATCAACCTCAGAACCGCAAACTCAATAAGAAGAAGAGATTGAGATGAATAACAGAGTAGGAATAAAAAATTCTTATTATCAAGTTTATATATATATTGTGTGATTGAGTCAAACACAAATTGTGTATTGTACTAACAACAACATTTCATCAATAGTCAACATCAACATTTCACAAAAAGACTGATTCAACTTAACTCACAGAAATTGTAACGCATATAAATAAACATCTACGACATTCTGTCGATTGTTGAAATTTAAGTTAAAAAGTTGCATAATATTTCACCCTTTTTTGTAGAGTGACAGGTGTGTGTGTTGGGAAATTGTAGTATGGTCACAAAATGTAGAATGCTACTACAACTTTAACACTATCGTTACATTGTTGTGCTGTATAAGTTCAATACTTTACTATCTGTCAAAGGAATGCTAGAGAGGAATGTATAGTTGTTTGTTGCAACTTTTTCTATCTTGTATGACTATTGTTACACATTATTTGGTGTTGTGCATTGCGTATGTATGGTATATATGTATGCATATTAAATAGCTTATCTTATCATATGCCTAAAGTGTATAGAAAAAGGAATAAAGGTATGCAGTGAGTAAATAAATGTTTTGCTCTGCTCATGAATCTTTTTCTTTGACTTGACTCAGCTCAAAGATATGATATCAAAGACGCTATCAGGTCATAGAAGAATTATTGTAATCAACTAGAAAAGCTCAAGGAGAAGGGAGAAAGAAAAAGAAACGAGAGAGATATAAAAGTTCTGTAAGGTCGGTAATTCTTATATACTTTATCTAGAGACTTGAGTAGACAATATAATAATTTCATTCGTGAGTGACACTTTGGATTGAATGGATCTTTTGGAAGAAGAAAAGGCAAGAAAAAATAAGAGAGCATGTAAAAGGACACAGGCCACCCGAGCCTCTTTCTTAAGGCTAGGTTAGCTTAGAGTGTAGTGATAACCATCTTCAATTAACTTTGACTTTACACATTGTGACCTGATTAGCTTCATTCACCTCCTCATTTCTTGACTATATATGTACAAACTTATGTTATAGAACAAGTCAGCTTAGAAATGTCTTGTCTCCGTATCTGTGATAGTTTTTTGACTCCCATTTGACTCTATTTCTTTCCTATCCATCTGTGCATCTCTATTACTTTTTTTTTCTAGAGATTGAATGTCATGTCTCTCCCTCTTAAGTATATGTTATGTTTCCCAATCTTCAATGTTGTTTAAGGGATAACACAAATCCAAGTGGATTACATGACGATGTGAGTGGTCCTTCCAATCAAATCTTCTTATACTTATGGATAGAGTAAATGACAATTTCTTTTTCTAACAGTAATGATTTACTTATGTACTCTCTGGTCAAAAGTCATCACAATCATAACACTTTCAAATATATGTCTATTCTTTGCGGTTTTTTATGAGTTTGAGGTTTTTTGTTTCTTCATTGATAACTGCAAGAAGAAAAAATTTTGATTAAGACATGTTTATAACGTTTTTCATTTCTGTCATATATAGAAAAAAACATTTTTGATACATGAGCGAGATATGTAACGACAGACATTTGGAAGGTTAATAGAGTAAATGACAATTTCTTTTTCTAACAGTAATGATTTACTTATGTACTCTCTGGTCAAAAGTCATCACAATCATAACACTTTCAAATATATGTCTATCCTTTGCGGTTTTTTATGAGTCAGGTAATCAAAGTTTGTTTCTTCATTGATAACTGCAAGAAGAAAAATTTTGATTAAGACATGTTTATAACGTTTTTCATTTCTGTCATATATAGAAAAAAACATTTTTGATACATGAGCGAGATATGTAACGACAGACATTTGGAAGGTTTGAGACAAATTTAAGAAAATGTAATAAGTATGATGTCAAAATAGATTTTGAGATTTACAGATTTTAAAATATAAGCTATATAGCTTGTATATAATTTCATTAATTAATGTTCATTTCAAGCATGCACATATCAATCTTGTTCAAATGTTTTTAAGAGAGACAACCAGAGTGAAATGTGACGAATAATTATGAGTTGTTTAATAAGCAACCAAGTAGCATATAAACTGTCATAAATACACTTATTGATTGCAGAACAAGAGTTGAGTGTTTGTTATTTTGTTGTAAAGTGAAGTCTAGTCTGAGTAGTTTTTGAAGAGAGTTTTGCTACCACTACTCAAAAACTACTCACTACTACTATAAGATTTGATTTGATGGTGTCATGTTATTGTACTAAAGTGATTTGGTGTATACACACAATGTTGTTTTTTAGCCTAAATGATTTTCGTGAAAGGTCTTTCCGAATTTTTAGTGACTTTTTGGCATTATGGTTATTAAAGTCATTTAGTGCCAATCCTTTGCTCACGTTTCTACATCATGCTTCTTTTTATATGTCGGTTCGTTTTGGTCGTCAGACTATGAAATATACACAACACACACATTATTATAATCATACATAATCATAATGTACGCTTCAAGTAACAAAAGTTTCAATTCTCTCTTCTTTGAGGTTATACACTTGAAATTTTAAAAGTATATTTAAGTAATATGCTGTGTATAAGTAATTGTAGCATGCAAAATACCTCCATATACTCTATGATTTTTTTTTGTTGAGTGCTGTTTAAGAAACATCACTCATTCATTCAAGCAACAGAAGAGTTGAGGAGTAAAGAGAGAAAAACAAAATTTTCACATAATGACTAGGTTTCTTTCTCATGCTTTGGCAAAATCACAAATTCAAGAAGCGAAATATTTTACATGAAAAGGGCTAAAGAACTTTTGTGAAGTAGCCATCGATTGAATTTTGAAGTTGTGGTGTACGAATGTCTAAAATTAAATTTGAACTTTCTGAAACGTAATGTATTTTGATTGAGCAAAATGTGATTTTGAGCTCCTATATTATATTCCTATCAAAAAAATGTAATATGTGTAGCAATAGTAGTCAAAAAGTGTTGTTGGCTAAGAAGGGTGTAACCTTCTCTTCAAAAACATGCACACACTATATTATTCAACAAATCTTTTTTTCTGGCCTTTTATATTTCCAGTTCTATTTTGCTCTTACTCTTTCCATTTATCAGTACAATTTATCTACCTGCTAAACTTCTTTGCCTTTTCTATTCTCTACAACCACAATAACTATGAATTATACAAAGCACTATTATCAACGTTACGATTATTATTATTATTACAACTGCCTAAGCTAGTTGCTACTTTATGTATACTAAACTTAACACTAGACCAGATGCCTTGAAAAAGGATAAAACTAATAACACCAACAATTACACTACATAGTTGTACTAAAAAGTGACGCCTTTCAGTCTAAGAAGAACACAGAAGCATATAAGAATTGACGTGGGTTAACAATGCAAAAGGAATCTTTGACTTGCAACAAATAAATATAAAAAATAGCTGAGCAAATACATATATTCTTGTTGTAGAGTTTATAACAATAGTGCTGATTAATGAGTTTTAGTTTATCACCAACAAATATTGAGTTTGTCATATCTAAAGAATACCTTTAATATTCTTAAAGAAAATTTAATGTTAATTTCAACTATGTATCTATAACTAGTTGGCATATGCCAAGAAAGAGCACAAAGATTAAATCACAGCTTGTAATCAAAAGTTTGATTTGAAAAGAAATTCCTATTTGATTATTTATTATTTACGTGTGTCTTCAAACTCTTTGATAAAATGCGACAAGTGGACATACAAGTGTTTTTTTTCTATTTCAATTGAAGTCTTCTTTTTTCTTTATTGCTATGTACATATATGTAGCTTTGAGTCTCCAAACAAAAGTCTAAAGAGTGAGAACGAGACAACATTTTTATTTCTATAATATTTTGAGTAGCTAGAGAATTACATTTTGAGGGTTGATGAAATATTAAATAGTACTCTTTTATTATTATTGTGGGTGAGAGTGAGAGATACAATCTGACGAGACATTTCGTCTGTTATAGTCTACTAAAAATTCCATAGAGCCAATCGTTTCATAAATGTTAGAGTTATGCAACATGGCGGACTAAGGTATACTTTCTTTTGATACTCTCATGCAATCCCATTATTTCCATTAAAACACCGATATTCTCTGATATTCTATGCAACTGTCATAAATGTCAGATACAATTTCTCATACTGATATTGTATGTTTAGTATAGACTCCTCTTACTCTGATACTGTCTACCTTAGAAAATAAAAATTTTGAGTGAAGGGCACCAGTCTTGTGAGTGACATAATCACACAATATTCCTTTTATACTCAATTCAAAAAGGTAATGCAACCTGTCTAAAAATTGACAGAGTAGATGTGACTGTCTCATTCTTTGTAAGAGGCAATGAATATCAGATAATATGGGGAAAACCCGTCAAACAAACACGTATTATATATATTATCATGATGATGAGTATTTCATATGCATCCTACTATGTGTATTATCATCATCACAACATAGCATAACGTGTGGTAAACAAATACTATAACCAACAATACAACACTATATATTTACTAAAAAGTATTTTTATGCTTTTCACCAGAAAATCATAAATGTTTCTTTATATTATTGTGTGTGAGTGGAAAATGTCAAAAATGTATTTCAAACGGATGTGTATAATATGACATATAATGTGATGAGCTGGAGCTATTGTGTTTAAACTCTTTAATAGTCCTTACGTGTGTGAAGCTCATCTTCAAAGTAAAGAGCTGTCAACATTTCTGCATACTATTTTCTAGAAAGAAAAAGGCGAAATAAGTAAAGTGGCAAAATTGGAGGAAATAGCTGACAAATTTTTCATATCAGTTTTGTCATTACAATGGCTAGCATGTGTAATATGATGATCGTATTTTTGCGTTTTGTACATTGTTTTATACATTGGGTTTTCCATAAACTATGTAAGGTATATATATGTACAGCAGAGCAAAAATTTGTCGCAGAAATGTAATTTATGTCATCTTTCACACGTGTATCTTGAGCAAGGGAAAGTAATGTAACAAGTTGGTTTATAATTCACAAGTAGATATATAAGGAACTCATCTGAGCTTCTTTTTTGGACTAGAGAGCTACTTTATAAAGTAACTTTTGCCTGGAATGGAAAATACAAGAAAAGAAAACTACTATACCAAAAGTCATGTAATAAATTCAATTCTGAAGCATATGCCATCATATCATGGCCCAGTAAATGTATGAAAATGTGTAAACTTTTTATTAAGCTCTTTTACACTTTACACACTTGATATGTCTTTGTAAAATGAAATGTGGCTTATACTTTGTAAAAGAGATAGTAGACGGGAAAAGGGAACATAAAAGTAATGTCAAGAAATTACTCTGAAAAGAGAAAATAAACTTATTAAAATAGAGAAGTTGAGATAAGTACTTGCCACTTGAAGAAAAAATATCTTTTAACTTCTTCTTATGCAACTTGCTCTTTCTCACTTACTTTAATGTATACATATACTTTATGTAATGTACATATATAGTTCTCATCATCCAAAAAAGATACAACCACCTAAACTTTTGGGCAACATAATTGTAGAGGAAGCTAATTTGAAAATTTCCTGTTTGAGTCTCATTCATTTGGAGAAAAAGGGCAATATTACATTTAGTAGAACAGAGCTTCCAAAAACTTCTATTTCACGGATAATTCTCTCTCTCTCCCCTTTCCTTACTTCTCTTTTTTAGCTTTATAATATTTCAGTACAAAAGTAGCAATTTATGCCAAGATGGTCATGTAAACTTTAAAACTACTACTTACACTATACCCTAACCTATTTTCAAAAATTTTGGGTCTTCCTCTCTCTCTGATGAACAAAATTTGAAGAGATAGCTTTACAATATTTCAGTACAAAAGTAGCAATTTATGCCAAGATGGTCATGTAAACTTTAAAACTACTACTTACACTATACCCTAACCTATTTTCAAAAATTTTGGGTCTTCCTCTCTCTCTCTGATGAACAAAATTTGAAGAGTACAAGAAGATGTTTGAAGAGATATTTTCATTTCTCATTTTCACCCCAAAATAATAATATATAATAACAATATAAAAAAAGCAATATAGGACGCAAAAGTAAGTAACATATGCTTAAAAAGTCAAAATGAAAAGTTTCTTTCGAAGCACAAGGAAAAGTTTAATTTTCTTTAACTAATCGTTGATTACTATACATATGAGAGAGAAAATGAGATTTTCTTCATATTATAACTTCTTGGCGGCCTTTAAACACAAGCAAAAAGGTAATCATCATCATAAATTTGTATGTAATTTGATGTTATTTTTTAAAATATACTCAAAACTTTTAACATATTCTCAACAAGAAAAAAGTCATTTGATGGTCTAGACAAGCCAAACTGAAACCGAACGGTACTTCGACATAATGAGAGTCTTATGAATTCCTTAGTGAAAAAGATCACTTTATGTATTTTTACTGATTAGAAATATGTTTACTTTTTTACACACATAATGTCAAGATAAAATATTTTTCATAAAATTTAAAACAATTCTTATATGTACACACTCTCAATTTTTTATCATTTATAGAATATCTTTATCATTTCTGCTTATTACATGTATTATCGAAGTAGCAACTTATTTCTTTAGTAATATAACTACTGCTACTTTGCTTGAGAGACGTATGAATTCTCTTCTCTTTCTCACTCTTTCTAATGCTACGACGCCAGAACAAAGCTTGAGGTCAGACTGACATTTAACTCAGCATGTGGTATATGGAAAAGAAGAAGATTCTGTGAGACATTCTCAAGAGAAGAAGAAGAAAAAGTGCATATCAGCAGGTGCTTGCTATATACCTGAAATCTTTTAATAGGGATAATATTCCTACTCTGCTTGTCTTTTGGAAACCAAAAGAAAATTCTGTTAAGATATTTTGCTATCTTATAGAAACTACATGTTTACAGCAGCAGCAGGTTTTTCTAGCTAAATATAAGAAAAAAGTAAGCTACCTAGGAAAACTTGGAAATTTTTTTCAGTTTTTGCTTCTTGAGTTCACAGCTGCTCAATGAGCAATGCTCAGTCATTTTCCTATTATTATAGCATGCCACTTTTTCCAGAATTTTAAAATGTATTGTCATCCACTGTAAGCATGATGTTAGTTACTTTTGTGCAATTTTATAGGCTTTTCAACAAGCACTTTATGAGATTGAAATACAAAANTCCTATTATTATAGCATGCTTCTTTTTCCAGAATTTTAAAATGTATTGTCATCCACTGTAAGCATGATGTTAGTTACTTTTGTGCAATTTTATAGGCTTTTCAACAAGCACTTTATGAGATTCAGACACAAAAAATATAAGTCAAGAGTCAAAGTCAAGATTGTGGTTTTGGAATCGAAGAGAAATTCTTTGATTGTTGGAATATGTTTATTTTAATTAATTACGTATCAAAATGAGTTTAACATATAGTGTGCATTATCACCAACTAAAACTCGATAGTAACTTAATTCAATCTCCAATATATAATAGAACGTTGTCAACAATGGCATGATAAAGAGTATGAAAAAGTCTAATAAAATCCACCAACTCAGATTTTTTTNAACTCGATAGTAACTTAATTCAATCTCCAATATATAATAGAACGTTGTCAACAATGGCATGATAAAGAGTATGAAAAAGTCTAATAAAATCCACCAACTCAGATTTTTTTATATAGTTGTACAATAATAATAAATTCTTCTACTTTTCTCTCTTGTTTGTAATCTAAATCAAATCCAAGCGCAATTCGTCATTTTCTATATAGCATATCTCGCTTAATTCATATTTTATGAATTATTTACTTGCTCATTCTTCATGTATTTCAAATCTAGTCTCTACGGCATGCTTGCTGCAAGGGAATAAATCAATTATAATTGTAATTAATCAAAGTGTAATCTAATATCTCATTAGAATGTAATTACCTATTATATACTTCTTCTTTCCGCAAGACAATATCCTACATGTTAATGGAGAGACAGAAGAAGATTCTCATTTCGACGGATTTCAATTTTGTTGTAGCAGTTCTTATTTCCCTTAGGTATATTACAGCCATATGTGTCTAAAATTTGCTCAAATTACTTCAGTTACTACCCCTTCAATCTTTTATAGAAGTTTTCTTCTTCCAACCCATTGGCTTTTTATAATTTTGCTATTAGCTACAAGAAATTGGTTGCTTAAATTGCTAGTGTTACAACACTCCCATTATATGTTATTCTCACATACACTTCTACAACACACTAATGTTACAAATAGACTCAGTGTTTTAACCATATCAGATCAAATCAAATAATCAGTAGAATCATCATCATATAAGATTGTGAGCGAGCGCATCAACTGCTACCAAAAGTACTTTTATACAATTATCTTCTACTACACAAAAATACTACTATTCAATGCTGACGAAGTACTTTTTTTCTAAAGGACAACAACTTGCTACATAGTTGAGAAAAGGTATATAGACGAAAATGAAAGATAAGTACACTTTAGCTTGCCTAGAAGGCAAAAAGTCACTATGGCTCAC